>CAUPSL010000165.1:0-46535 GCA_963514005.1 Raja brachyura
GGAGAAAGCCCACGCAGGTCAGGAGGGAGAACGCGCAGGCTCCACACAGACAGCAGTTTGGTGGCCATTGTGTGATCTGCTGGAAAACTCCTCTCGTGGCCGTGTCCACGTCTGGTGGTGAGATGGCCGCTCAGACTAGCCCGGGCGGCCCGGTGAGGGCGGGCCGAAGGGCCTGTGTCGGTCTTACCTCTCTCTGTTGGACATGGGCTTCATCTGGTGCGGCTGGCTCAGCTTGGCAGGGTTCCCCACGCTCTCGCTTGGCTCCTCCGACACGTGGCCTCTCTGTCGGGGGGAAACAGAAGACAAGGGGGGGGGGGGGGGGGAGAGCGTCAGAAACGGAAACTGGCTCGCTGTCCGCGCCCGGGACCGACTAACGCACGAACAACACTCAACACCTGCCTCTTTTTGATTAAAACCTACAGCAGGTGAAGGAACGGGGTACTGATTGGGAATGGTCAGCCATGATCACATTGGCTCGAAGGGCCGAATGGCCTACTGCTGCCCCTATTGTCTATTGTCTAACGCTCTATTCATCTGAAATTTGCGGAAAGACATCTTTGCTATTGAGGGAGTGCAGCGTAGGTTCACTCCCGGGATGGCAGGACTGTTAGACGCTGGAGCGGCTGGGCTTGTACACTCTGGAGTTTAGAAGGATGAGAGGGGATCTTATTGAAACATATAAGATTGTTAAGGGTTTGGACACGCTAGAGACAGGAAACATGTTCTGGATGTTGGGGGAGTCCAGAACCAGGGGCCACACACACAGTTTAAGAATAAGGGGTCGGCCATTTAGAACAGAGACGAGGAAACACTTTTTCTCACAGAGAGTGGTGAGTCTGTGGAATTCTCTGCCTCAGAGGGCGGTGGAGGCCGGTTCTCTGGATGCTTTCAAGAGAGAGCTGGATAGGGCTCTTAAAGATAGCGGAGTCAGGGGATATGGGGAGAAGGCAGGAACGGGGTACTGATTGGGGATGATCAGCCGTGATCACAGTGAATGGCGGTGCTGGCTCGAAGGGCCGAATGGCCTCCTCCTGCACCTATTGCCTCACTCTCGCCCTTTCTACGGCCCACCGAGTCCGCGCTGACCAGTGATCGCCCCGTACACTGGCACTATCCTACACACACCGGGAGGGGAGGGGTGGGGGAAGGGGATAGGAAGTGGGGGTAGGGAGGGGAGGGATTGGGAAGGAAGGGAGGGGAGGGATGCGGGGAGGAATAGGGGATAGGAAAGGGGGTAGGGAGGGGAGGGACTGGGGGAAGAGGAGGGAAGTTGAGGGGGTGGGGGGGAATAGAGGTAGGAAGGGGGGGTAGGGAGGGGAGGGAAGGGTTGGGGAGGGATGGGGAAGGGTAGGGGGGTATGGAGGGGTATGGAAGGGAGGGTTTGGGGCAGTTGGGAGGGTAGGGTAGGGATGGGGGGAGGTGCAAGGGGGGAGGGTTGGGGGGATGGGGGTAGGGGAGGGGGGGAGGGATGGGGGGAGTGTAGGGGGGGAAGGGGGTAGGGGAGGGGGGAGGGAGGGATGGGGAGAGGGGGGTAGGGAGGATAGGGAAGGGTAGGGGGGTATGGAGGGGAGGGATTGGGGCGGTTGGGAGGGTAGGGTACGGATGGGGGAGGGGATGGGGGGGAGGGTAGGAGAGGGGGGTGGGGGGAGGGGAGGCAATGGGGGGAGGGTTGGGGGGGGATGGTAGGAGGGGGGTGGGGGGAGGGATAGGGGAGGGGAGGCAATGGGGGGAGGGTTGGGGGGAAGGGGGTAGGGGAGGGGGGAGGGAGGGGGGTAGGGAGGATGGGGAAGGGTAGGGGGTTATGGAGGGGAGGGATTGGGGCGGTTGGGAGGGTAGGGTACGGATGGGGGTAGGGGAGGGATTTGTGGGGGGAGGGTAGGAGGTGGGGGAGGGTGGGGGGAGGGATAAGGATGGGGGAGAGTAGGGGGGGAGGGATGGTAGGAGATGGCGGGAGGGAGGGATTGGGGCGGTTGGGGGGAGGGATGGGATGAGGGTAGGAGGGGGGGTGGGGGGAGGGATAGGGTGGTGAAATGGGGGAGGGATGGGGGGGTGGAGGGAGGGGTGGGGGGGGGAGCGTAGGACACACACACACACACTCACCCTCTTCTTTAATCGGTGCTTGGACTTCCTCTTCTCCTTCAAGCGTCCCGGTTTCTTCTGTCCGTTCAGCTGCTGGCCGTTCTTGTTGAGCAGCCCGTTCACCCTCTGGCTGCGGCCACCAATGATGCCGCGACACTTCTCCGCCCCGCACTTGCACAGTTGCTGCCGGACAAAACAAAAGCACCCGCAAAGAGTTATAGGAGAGGGCAGATGGGTGGGTGGGGGGGAGAGATTAGAGAAGCTCTCAGCTGCATTCTTAACTTTAGTATAGTTTCGCTTAGATTAGAGATGTGTGGGGTCATTGCTGGCGGACAAAAATGCTGGAGAAACTCAGCGGGTGAGGCAGCGTCTATGGAGCGAAGGAATGGGTGACGTTTCGGGTTGAGACCCTTCTGGAAACTCAGCGGGTGAGGCGGCATCTATCGAGTGAAGGAATGGGTGGCGTTTCGGGTCGAGACCCTTCTGGAAACTCAGCGGGTGAGGCGGCATCTATCGAGTGAAGGAATGGGTGACGTTTCGGCAGGTGGAATCAAGGACCAGAGGACACGGGTTCAAGGTGAAGGGGGGGGGGGGGGGGGGGAAAGATTGAATAGGAATCTGAGGGGTAACCTTTCCACACAGAGGGTGGTGGGTGTATGGAACGAGCTGCCGGAGGAGGTTGTTTAAGAAAGAACTGCAGATACTGGAAAAATTGAAGGTGGATAAAAATACTGGAGAAACTCAGCGGGTGAGGCAGCATCTATGGAGCGAGGGAATAGGTGACGTTTCGGGTCCAGACCCTTCCGGGTCTCGACCCGAAACGTCACCTATTCCTTCGCTCCATAGATGCTGCCTCACCCGCTGAGTTTCCAGAAGGGTCTCGACCCGAAACGTCACCTATTCCTTCGCTCCATAGATGCTGCCTCACCCGCTGAGTTTCCAGAAGGGTCTCGACCTGAAACGTCACCTGTTCCTTTGCTCCATAGATGGGTCGAGACCCGAAACGTCACCTATTTCCTTCGCTCCATAGATGCCGCCTCACCCGCTGAGTTTCTCCAGCATTTTTGTCCACCTTCGATTTTTCCAGCACCTGCGGTTCCTTCTTAAAGACGCCACTGTTTAGTTTGGAGATACAGCAGGGATACAGGCCCTTCGGCCCACCGGGTCCGCACCGACTCCACACTCACACTATCCTACACACATTGGGGAACTTATATTTTTGTTCACACCGAAGCCAATTAAACCTACAAGCCCGCACGTCTTTGGAGTGTGGGAGGAAACCGGAGATCTCGGAGGAGGGGTATGGTCTGAGTGCAGGTAGATGGGACTAGGGGAAAATAAATGGTCGGCACGGACCGGAAGGGCCGAGAAGGCCTGTTTCCGTGCTGTAATTGTTATATGGTTATATGGAAACTCACGCGGGTCACGGGGAGAACGTGCAAACTCCGTACAGACAGCGCCCGTGGTCGGGATCGAACCCGCTCACCCGTCCCTTCGCTCCATAGATGCTGCCTCACCCGCTGAGTTTCTCCAGCATTTATGTCCACTGTCGCTTTTCCAGCACCTGCCGTTCCTTCTTAAACACCAGGGGTGATTGCTGGCCGGCGCGGACCCGGTGGGCCGAAGGGCCTGTTTCCGTGGCGACCAGCGCTCCCCGCACACAATCGTACGCTAGGGACAGTTTTCACATTTTATACCAAGCCTATTAACCTACAGTCCTGCACACATCACGTGTGTGGAGTGAGCGTGGGAGGGGAGGGGAGGGAAGGTGGCGGACTGGCGAGCGGGCCGTACCTGCTTTTCCAGGTTGAAGGCGTGGAAGTTGTAGTCGTAGGTGAGCTCAGTGCCGGCGATCACGTCCTTCAGAGCAAACAGGCCGATCCTGTACACGCCGTTGACCGACCTGCAGGGGGGGGGGGCAGCGGAGGGAGGGGCGAGTGAGAGTCACACGTCACCTGCCCGAGAACAACAACCCTTCATGCTTGAAAAACAGTGTCTAGTTCAGAGATACAGCGCGGAACAGGCCCTTCGGCCCACCGAGTCCGTGCCGACTGGCGATCGCCACGCACACACTAGTTTAGTTCAGAGATACAGTGTGGAAACAGGCCCTTCGGCCCAACGAGTCCGTGCCCACCAGCATTCTCCCGTTCACACACTAGTTTAGTTCAGAGATACAGTGTGGAAACTGGCCCTTCGGCCCATCGAGTCCGTGCCGACCGGAATTCTCCTGTTCACACACTAGTTTAGTTCAGAAATACAGTGCAGAAACAGGCCCTTCGGCCCACCAAGTCCGTGCCGACCAGCGATCGCCCGTGCACACACTAGTTTAATTCAGAGATACAGCGCGGAAACAGGCCCTTCGGCCCACCGAGTCCGTGCCGACCGGCATTCTCCCGTTCACACACTAGTTTAGAGCAGAGACACAGTGTGGAAACAGGCCCTTCGGCCCACCGAGTCCGTGCCGACCGGCGATCCCCGCACATTAACACTATCATGATTGCAACCTTCATGTGTTTCGACGAATGCAATCAACCCCGCGCGCACAATCAAATAAGATCAAACAGAACAAGTTGTCCGACAACTTTAGGCTGTGCACGCCTAGAGGAACACTATCCTACACACACTAGGGACATTTTTACATTTATACCAAACCAATTACCTTACAAATATATATGATTAGTATGGGATAAGACACGCTAGAGGCAGGAAACATGTTCCCGATGTTGGGGGAGGCCACAGTTTAAGACTACGGGGTCGGCCATTTAGAACGGAGACGAGGAAACACTTTTCACACAGAGGGTTGTGAATCTGTGGAATTCTCTGCCTCAGAGGGCGGTGGAGGCCGGTTCTCTGGATGCTTTCAAGAGAGAGCTAGATAGGGCTCTTAAAGATAGCGGAGTCGGGGGATATGGGGAGAAGGCAGGAACGGGGTACTGATTGTGGATGATCAGCCGTGATGGGTGGGTGGGTCTCTGGAACTCTCTGCCACAGAGGGTAGTTGAGGCCAGTTCATTGGCTATATTTAAGAGGGAGTTAGATGTGGCCCTTGTGGCTAAAGGGATCAGGGGGTATGGAGAGAAGGCAGGTACGGGATACTGAGTTGGATGATCAGCCATGATCACATTGAATGGAGCGAAGTCTAAGGTAAGTTCGCCAGTACAGAGAGGGGCACACAGAGAGGGGCACAGAGGCGGTGCAGGCTCGAAGGGCCGAATGGCCTACTCCTGCACCTAATTTCTATGTTTCTATGAAAGCGAAGATCTCGGAGAAAACCCGTGCGGTCACGGGGAGAGCGTGCAAACTCCGTACAGACAGCACCCGCAGTCCGGATCAAACCCGGGTCTCTGGCGTTATAAGGTTTAGTGTGATTTATTGTCACATGTCCCGAGGTACAGTGCCATGTGTTCACCAGTCAGCAGGAAGACTAAATTACAATTAAGCTGTCCAGTGTACAGATACAGGATAACGGGAATAACGTTTAGTGCAAGGTAAAGTTCGATTAAACTTAGTTCAAGGGGCTCCAAGAAGGTAGCTGAGGAGTCAGGACCGCTCTCTGGTTGTGGTAGGATGATTCCGTTGCCCAGGACGAAACTGTCCCTGAATCTGGAGGTGCGTGCGTTCGTTTTCACACTTCTGTACCTCTTGCCCGATGGGAGAGGGGAGAAGAGGGAGTGGCCGGGGGTGAGACTGGTCCGTGATGATGCTGCCGGCCTTGCCGAGGCAGCGTGAGGTGTAGATGGGAGTCGATGGAAGGGATGTGTGGTAAACCTGCACGTCTTTGGAGTGTGGGAGGGAAACCGAAGATCTCGGAGAAAACCCGCGCAGGTCACGGGGAGAACGTGCAAACTCCGTACAGACAATGGTGACGATGGTGTACAATTTTGGTTGCCTAATTACGTTTCCTACGTACGTTTTCACGGCCTGATTGGACTCTTTGGGGCCCGGATTCTGCGCCTGTGCGGTGGGCGGTTGGGAGCGGCAACTGGTGAAGGCTTACCGGGCCGGGAAACTTCCCCAAATCATTTCATTTCCCTAAAACTACCCTACGACAAACAGAAGTTTGGGTAATTTCCCTCAAAGTGGAAGCTCTGAGTCCAGAACTCTTCTTTCCTGTGGCGTGGACAGCCTAAAGTTGTTGGGACAACTTGGTCGATCTTCCGTTTGTGCACGTCGAGTTAATTGCATTAGTCGAAACAGGGCGGACCACGTGAAGGTTGCAATCTCCCCGCCCCAGTCCTGAACTGCACGCAGTACAGACACCTCACACTTAAAGGGCCTGTCCTACAAGCATGCAACTCTATGCGATGAGCGCGATCAAAGTAGAAGCGGGGGCCGCGCGGAGGTCGGGTGATCCCCTGTACAGGGCCGTTCCCACCAGCATGCGCCTGCATGCGGCAAGCGCGACCAAACCGGCAGCGGGGGCCGCGCGGAGGTCGGGTGAGTGGCGCAAAGTGAGGCGAACTTGGAGCGAAGTCTAAGGTAAGTTCACCAGGACAGAGAGGGGCACACAGAGAGGGGCACCGAGGCACACACACACACAGAGGGTCACAGAGCCACACACATAGAGGGTCATGGAGGCACCTACCGAGAGGTTCACGGAGGCACGATGTCGGGGCGGTGTGTAATGCGTCAAGGCGACTGCGAGCCGACAAGCCGTTGCCGCGCGGAATTTTTGAACATGGTCAGTTTTTCGGAGCCCCGCGCGATGTCGGGACGAACTCCGCACAATTCCACACGGCTCCGGCGATCGAAGTGGGACCGGCCCCGCAACGCCGGACGGCTCAAGCGACCACGTTAGGTCGCGCTAATCGCATGGAGTTGCATGCTGGTGGGACAGGCCCTTAACACACGTTTAATTTATGCGGTGTTAAAATAACGAGCTTGTCCTTTTCACACCAGGGCCTGATTTACGGGCGGGTATTTGCAGAGCGACACCTTCACGCTTACTGCTGACAGCGTGTTCCGTTTATGTTCCGTTTATGCACTAGGGGCGGCACGGGGGCGCAGCAGGTAGAGCTGCTGCCCCACAGTGCCACACACCCGGCTACGGGCACTTGTCTGTAAGTTTGTGCCTTCTCCCAGTGAACTGCGTGGGTTTTCTCCGGGCGCTCCGGGTTCCTCCCGCACTCCAAAGACAATAGACAATAGGTGCAGGAGGAGGCCATTCGGCCCTTCGAGCCAGCACCGCCATTCAATTCTAGTAAATCTCCTCTGTACTCTCTATTTTGTTGACATCCTTCCTATAATAGAGTTGCATGCTTGTAGGACAGGCCCTTTAAGTGTGAGGTGTCTGTACTGCGTGCAGTTCAGGACTGGGGCGGGGAGATTGCAACCTTCACGTGGTCCGCCCTGTTTCGACTAATGCAATTAACTCGACGTGCACAAACGGAAGATCGACCAAGTTGTCCCAACAACTTTAGGCTGTCCACGCCACAGGAAAGAAGAGTTCTGGACTCAGAGCTTCCACTTTGAGGGAAATTACCCAAACTTCTGTTTGTCGTAGGGTAGTTTTAGGGAAATGAAATGATTTGGGGAAGTTTCCCGGCCCGGTAAGCCTTCACCAGTTGCCGCTCCCAACCGCCCACCGCACAGGCGCAGAATCCGGGCCCCAAAGAGTCCAATCAGGCCGTGAAAACGTACGTAGGTGTAAATTTACGACCATCCGCGCCTGCGCAGTCAGGGGTGGCCCATCAGCCGCGTCACAATTCAAAATGGCGGCGGTGAAGCGGCAGAGAGCGCTGCGGGGACTGGTATCATCTCGTGCGCAGTTGGGGGGGGCAGTCGCACACGCTAGAGGCAGGGAAACATGTTCCCCATGTTGGGGGAGTCCAGAACCAGGGGTCACACACACACAGTTTAAGAATAAGGGGTCGGCCATTTAGAACGGAGACGAGGAAACACTTTTTCTCACAGAGAGTGGTGAGTCTGTGGAATTCTCTGCCTCAGAGGGCGGTGGAGGCCGGTTCTCTGGATGCTTTCAAGGGAGAGATAGATAGGGCTCTTAAAGATAGCAGAGTCAGGGGATTTGGGGAGAAGGCAGGAACGGGGTACTGATTGGGGATGATCAGCCATTGAATGGCGGTGCCGGCTAGAAGGGCCGAATGGCCTCCTCCTGCACCTATTGCCTATTGTCGGTTGAGTCTTAGAATAAAGGGGAGGTCATTTAAGACTGAGGTGAGAAAAAATGTTTTCCACCCAGAGAGTTGTGAATTTGTGGAATTCCCTGCCACAGAGGGCAGTGGAGGCCAAGTCACTGGATGGATTTAAGAGAGAGT
This sequence comes from Raja brachyura, assembly GCA_963514005.1. The sequence continues at coordinate 8,355 of CAUPSL010000165.1, forward strand.
TAGATAGAGCTCTAGGGGCTAGTGGGGTCAAGGGATATGGGGAGAAGGCAGGTACTGTCAGTACCCCGTTCCTGCCTTCTCCCCATATCCCCTGACTCCGCTATCTTTAAGAGCCCTATCTAGCTCTCTCTTGAAAGCATCCAGAGAACCGGCCTCCACTGCCCTCTGAGGCAGAGAATTCCACAGACTCACAACTCTCTGGGTGAAGGAAGTTTTTCCTCGTCTGCTCTATCGTTCTAGATAGAGCTCTAGAGGCTAGCGGAGTCAGGGGGATATGGGGAGAAGGCAGGCACGGGTTACTGATAGGGGACGATCAGCCACGATCACAATGAATGGCGGTGCTGGCTCGATGGGCCGAGTTTCCTCCTCCTGCACCTATCGTCTGTTGAGTGGGTGTTCAGCGCAAGGTTGGTGACGGGTTGAGTTTGGGATGGAGACCCTGGTGCCCCGGCCCACCGGCCCGGCCTGGAGCCCCCCCCCCCCCCCCCCCCCCCAACGTACCACTTCTGCATCTCGCAGTTGGGGCTGCAACTGTGGTTGATGAAGCGGGCCTCGTTGCCCATGCGGTAGCTGTCGATCACCATCCCGCTGTCCAGGTTCAGGCAGTAGTGGTCGTTGTGGTTCTGGTACTGCTCGATCATCCGATTCCTGGGGAGGAGAACGAGACACACACGGCGTTACGGCGGTGGAACGTAACCGCGGGCGCTGAATGAGGGCTCGGCCATTTACATCATAGAAACATAGACAATAGGTGCAGGAGGAGGCCATTCGGCCCTTCAAGCCAGCACTGCCATTCATTGTGATCATGGCTGATCGTCCCCTATCAATACCCCGTGCCTGCCTTCTCCCCATATCTCCTGACTCCGCTAGCCCCTAGAGCTCTATCTAGAACGGAGAACGGAGACGAGGAAAAACTTCCTTCACCCAGAGAGTGGTGAGTGTGGAATTCTCTGCCTCAGAGGGCGGTGGAGGCCGGTTCTCTGGATACTTTCAAGAGGGAGCTAGATAGGGCTCTTAAAGATAGCGGAGTCAGGGGATATGGAGAGAAGGCAGGAACGAGGTACTGATTGGGGATGATCAGCCGTGATCACATTGAATGGCGGTGCTGGCTCGAAGGGCCGAATGGCCTCCTCCTGCACCTATTGTCTATTGACAAATAAGGATGAGGAAGTTCTTTAATCGTATATTTGATACTGAAGAATATTTGTTTTAATTGTGTTATGGTGGTGGGTTTTGTTTAGAATTATTTTATATTGTAAATACTGTAATTGGTTAAAAGAAAATTTAGAGGTTTGTCGGTTAATTGGCTTGGTGTAAATGACAAATAGTCTCTAGTGCGTGTAGGATAGTGTTAGTGGGTGGGCTGAAGGGCCTGTTTCTGCACCGTATTAATAAACTAGCTTAGTGTACGGGGATTGCTGGCCGGCACGGACTGGGTGGGCCGAAGGGCCTGTTTCTGCACTGTATCTCTGGACTAGTGTACATGGATCGCTGGTCGGCACGAACTGGGTGGGCTGAAGGGCCTGTTTCTGCACCGTATCTCTAGACTAGACTAGTGTACGGGGATCGCTGGTCGGCACGGACTGGGTGGGCCGAAGGGCCTGTTTCTGCACTGTATCTCTGGACTAGTGTACATGGATCGCTGGTCGGCACGAACTGGGTGGGCTGAAGGGCCTGTTTCTGCACTGTATCTCTGGACTAGTGTACGGGGATCGCTGGTCGGCACGGACTGGGTGGGCTGAAGGGCCTGTTTCTGCACTGTATCTCTAGACTAGACTAGTGCACATGGATCGCTGGTCGGCACGGACTGGGTGGGCTGAAGGGCCTGTTTCTGCACCGTATCTCTAGACTAGTGTACATGGATCGCTGGTCGGCACGGACTGGGTGGGCCACAGAGGTGGAGTTAGAAGTGGCGGAATCTACCGGAACTCTTGCTCGCTGACCACCTCGCCCAGGTACTCGATGATGAACTGGCCGGCCTTCAGCGTCTCCTTGGTGCGGATGCCCCAGCCCTTGCCCTCGGCTCGGAAACGCTCCAGGCACTGCACCCACTCGTGCCGCTGGATGCGCTGGTTGCAGCAGCACTCGTCGCAGGGGCACGTGCTGGCCCCGCACTCCGCAAAGATCATCCTGCAACACAAGAGGCGCATTAGTGTCTCCATGGCTCACGTGTGTGGGGGTGTGTGTGCGCGCGTGTATGTGTGTGTGTGTGTGGGGGTGTGTGTGTGTGTGTGTATATATGTGTGTGTGTGTGTGCGCGTGTATGCGTGCACGCGTGTGTGTGCGTGTGTATGTGTGTGTGTATATATGTGTGTGAGAGTGTGTGTGTGCGCGCACGTGTATGTGTGCGTGCACGTGTGTGTGCACGCGAGCGTGCGTGTCTGTGTGTGTGCGCGCATGTGCGTGTGTGTGTATGTGCGAGCGTGCGTGTGTGCACGTGTGTGTGCGTGCACGCACGTGTGTGTGAGAGCGTGCGTGTCTGTGTGCGTATGTATGTATGTGTAAGTGCAAGCGTGTGTGTGCGTGCGTGTGTGTGTGAGCGTGCGTGTGTGTGCGTGCATGTGTGTGTGCGCGTGCGTGCATATGTGTGTGTGTGCGAGCGTGCGTGTGCAAGCGTGTGTGTGCGTGTGTGTGTGTGAGCGTGCGTGTGCATGTGTGTGTGTGTGTGTGTGTGCGTGTGCGTGTGCGTGTGGGCGTGTGACTGGCTTTCTCCGAGCTGGTTCCCACCAAGAACTCACTCGCTAACCCGGCAGCGCACGCAGCGGAGAGAGTTTGTGTGTAGGAAGGAACTGCAGACACTGGTTTACACCGAAGACAGACACAAGATGCTGGAGTAACTCAGCAGGACAGGCAGCATCTCTGGACAGAAGGAATGGGGGACGTTCCGTGTCGAGACCCTTCTTCAGAGCTTAGTTCAGTTTAGTTTATTGTCACGTGTACTGAGTTACAGTGAAAAGCCTTTGTTGCTGTAAATGGATCGATTGTAATTATGTTCAAGAAGGAACTGCAGATGCTGGCAAATCGAGTAGACAAAAGTGCTGGAGAAACTCAGCGGGTGCAGCATGTATTGTCTTTCCGCTGACTGGACAGCCCGCAGCACAAGCTTTTCACTGTACCTCAGTACACGGGACAATAAACTGGACTGAACTGTCGCGAGCTAACCAGTCAGCGGAAAGACAATACATGATTACAATCGAGCCGTCCACAGTGTACAGCTACAGGATAATGGGAATAACGTTTAGTGCAAGGTGAAGCCCGATCACGGATAGTCCGAGGGTCTCCAATGAGGTAGATAGTAGTTCAGGACCGCTCTCTAGTTGGTGAGAGGACGGTTCAGTTGCCTGATAACAGCCGGGAAGAAACTGTCCCTGAATCTGGAGGTGTGTGTGTGCGTGCGTTCGTTTTCACACTTCTGTACCTCTTGCCCGATGGGAGAGGGGAGAAGAGGGAGTGGCCGGGGGTGAGAGTGGTTCGTGATGATGCTGCCGGCCTTGCCGAGGCAGCGTGAGGTGGGGATGGAGGCGTGTGCGTGTGCGTGCGTGCGTGTGAGTGTGTGTTGTTGCTGTTATGCCAGCTGGCCACACGAAGGCGCTGTGGGACAGACACAACCCCGCAGCTCTGCTGGTGAGGGACCCACACAACTGTCCAGAGACACAGGTTCGATCCTCACTCCGGGTGCTGTCTGTACAGAGTTTCTACCTTCTACCTGCCTGGGTTTCCCCCCCACACTCCAAAGACGTGCAGGTCTGTAGGTTAATTGGCTTGGTATAAAATGCAAAACGGTCCCCAGTGTGTGCAGGGTAGTGTTAGTGTGTGGGGGTCGCTGGCCGGCACGGACTCGCTGGGCCGAAGGGCCTCTTTCTGCGCTGTATCCCCAAACTACAACCTCCATCTTGGCAACACAGGGTGTCAGCGGTTACGGGGAGAAGGCCGGAGAATGGGGCTGAGAGGGAGAGATAGATCAGCCATGATTAAATGGCGACGTCAACTTGATGGGCCGAATGGCCTCATTCTGCTCCCAACACTTATGACCTTACACCAAGCCAATTAACCTCCAAGCCCGCACGTCTTTGGAGTGTGGGAGGAAGATTGTTAAGGGTTTGGACACACTAGAGGCAGGAAACATGTTCTTGATGTTGGGGGAGTCCAGAACCAGGGGCCACACACAGTTTAAGAATAAGGGGTCAGCCACTTAGAACGGAGACGAGGAAACACTTTTTCTCACAGAGAGTGGTGAGTCTGTGGAATTCTCTGCCTCAGAGGGCGGTGGAGGCCGGTTCTCTAGATGCTTTCAAGAGAGAGCTAGATAGGGCTCTTAAAGATAGCGGAGTCAGGGGATATGGGGAGAAGGCAGGAATGGGGTACTGATTGGGGACGATCAGCCATGATCACATTGAATGGCGGTGCTGGCTCGAAGGGCCAAATGGCCTACTCCTGCACCTAGTCTATTGAAACTGAAGATCTCGGAGAAAATCAGATCACGGGGAGAACGTGCAAACTCCGTGCAGACAGCACCCGTAGTCGGGATGGAACCCGGGTCTCTGGCGCTGGGAGAGACGGCACCGTCTCTCGCGGCCCCCCCCCCGTAAACAAGAAGCGGCTGAGGGAGGCCCACTGGCCTGTCAACAAGTGTGGATGGTGGACAAAAGTGCTGGAGAAACTCAGCGGGTGCGGCAGCATCTACGGAGCGAAGGAAATAGGCAACGTTTCGGGCCCGAAACCCTGAAGGAAATAGGCGACGTTTCGGGCTGAAACCCTGAAGGAAATAGGCAACGTTTTGGGCCGAAACCCTGAAGGAAATAGGCAACGTTTTGGGCCGAAACCCTGAAGGAAATAGGCGACGTTTCGGGCTGAAACCCTGAAGGAAATAGGCAACGTTTTGGGCCGAAACCCTGAAGGAAATAGGCAACGTTTTGGGCCGAAACCCTGAAGGAAATAGGCAACGTTTCGGCCCGAAACCCTGAAGGAAATGGCAACGTTTCAGGTCGAAACCCTGAAGGAAATAGGCGACGTTTCAGGCTGAAACCCTGAAGGAAATAGGCAACGTTTCGGCCCGAAACCCTGAAGGAAATGGCAACGTTTCAGGTCGAAACCCTGAAGGAAATAGGCGACGTTTCAGGTCGAAACCCTGAAGGAAATAGGCGACGTTTCAGGTCGAAACCCTGAAGGAAATAGGCGACGTTTCAGGTCGAAACCCTGAAGGAAATAGGCAACGTTTCGGGCTGAAACCCTGAAGGAAATAGGCAACGTTTCGGGCTGAAACCCTGAAGGAAATAGGCGACGTTTCAGGTCGAAACCCTGAAGGAAATAGGCAACGTTTCGGGCCGAAACCCTGAAGGAAATAGGCAACGTTTCAGGTCGAAACCCTGAAGGAAATAGGCAACGTTTCGGGCCGAAACCCTGAAGGAAATAGGCGACGTTTCAGGTCGAAACCCTGAAGGAAATAGGCAACGTTTCGGGCCGAAACCCTGAAGGAAATAGGCAACGTTTCGGGCTGAAACCCTGAAGGAAATAGGCAACGTTTCGGGCCGAAACCCTGAAGGAAATAGGCAACGTTTCGGGCTGAAACCCTGAAGGAAATAGGCGACGTTTCAGGTCGAAACCCTGAAGGAAATAGGCAACGTTTCGGGCCGAAACCCTGAAGGAAATAGGCAACGTTTCAGGTCGAAACCCTGAAGGAAATAGGCAACGTTTCGGGCCGAAACCCTGAAGGAAATAGGCAACGTTTCAGCCCGAAACCCTGAAGGAAATAGGCAACGTTTCGGGCTGAAACCCTGAAGGAAATAGGCAACGTTTCGGGCCGAAACCCTGAAGGAAATAGGCGACGTTTCAGGTCGAAACCCTGAAGGAAATGGGCAACGTTTCAGGCTGAAACCCTGAAGGAAATAGGCAACGTTTCGGCCCGAAACCCTGAAGGAAATAGGCGACGTTTCAGGTCGAAACCCTGAAGGAAATAGGCAACGTTTCGGCCCGAAACCCTGAAGGAAATGGCAACGTTTCGGGCCGAAACCCGTAAGGGTTTCGTCCCGAAACGTCGCCTATTTCCTTCGCTCCGTAAATGCTGCCACACCCGCTGAGTTCCTCCAGCACTTTTGTCGACCTCCGATTTTCCAGCAGCTGCAGTTCCTTCTTAAACAAGTGTGGGTGGGCAGGAGGTGTTGAATTGGTCTCCTGCTCTGGTGAATCAAAGCTGGACGGTTGCCGGGGCATCTGCCTCAGCGCTGGGGCCTCGAGACACACGGCACTCGGGGCCCGACTCTTCGTTACAACTAGAAACCAGCCCATTATAATTAATAATTAAAAAAAAAACACCACCCGTGCACAGTTTGCGGGCGCGATGCCAGGGGCTGCTAATGAGTTTGCTGCAAACACCACTAAATATGCATCAACAGACTGCAGACCACGGCCAAACGGTGATCTGAAGGCTGGTTGGCTTCCACAGCCCCAGTTACTCGCACATGCTCCCCTCCCCACCCGTCCCCTCTCCTCCCCACTCATCTCCTCCCCTCCCCTCTACTCCTCTCCCCTCCCCCCCTCTCCCCACCCCCTCCCCTTCCCTCCCCTCTACTCTCTCCTCCACACCCCTCTCCTCCCACTCCTCCCCTCCCCCCACCCCTCCTCACCTCCCCTCCCCACTCCTCCCCTCCCCCACTCCTCTCCTCCCCTCTACTCTACTCCTCTCCCCTCCCCACCCCTCACCTCCCCTCCCCACCCCTCACCTCCCCTCCCTACTCCTACCCTCCCCTCCCCACTCATCTCCTCCCCTCCCCACCCCTCTCCACCCTACCCCTCCACACTCCGAGAGGGTGCTACAGCTACCACTGTTCTACCTTTCATAGGCTCATAAGAGATAGGAGCAGAAGTAGGCCATTCGGCCCATCGTCCACCACACCGATCTATCTCTCCCTCCTAACCCCATTCTCCTGCCTTCTCCCCACAACCTCGGACACCTGTATGAATTATTTCCTGAGTTAAAAATACCCACTGACCTGTGGCCTCCACAGCCTTCAGTGGGAAATAATTCCACAGATTCACCACCCTCGGACAAAAGAAATTCCCCCTCATCTCCTTCCTAAAGGGACGTGCTTTAATTCTGAGACTGTGCCCTCTGGTCCTAGACTCTCCCACTAGTGGAAACATCCTCCACACATCCACTCCATCTCAGCCTTTCATCATTCTCTAAGTTTCAATGAGGTCCCCCCTCAACCTTCTAAACTCCAGCGAGTACAGGCCCAGGCCTAAAGAGGGATTTAGGGCAGGTATAGAGTCTTCCAGCGGGATTCTGCAATGTAGGAGAGTCTAGAACTAGAGGGCACAGCCTCAGAACAAGGGGATGTACCTTTAGAATAGAGATAAGAGGATAAAATTGAGAGGGGGAAACTGGATCAGCTATGCTGGAATGGTGGAGCAGACCTGATGGGCCGAATATCCTAATTCTGCTCCTGTGGCTTAGGGGTTATAAAAGGACGTGGAATTCATTCAGAAGATGATCAAGTCCTCAAAATATCTGTTCTAATGTACATTGTAAGCAGTGGCAGACAAAAACTGTGGAGAAACTCAGCGGGTGAGGCAGCATCTATGGAGCGAAGGAATAGGTGACGTTTCGGGTCGAGACCCTTCTGGGAACTCAGCGGGTGAGGCAAGCGTCTATGGAGCGAAGGAATAGGTGACGTTTCGGGTCGAGACCCTTCTGGGAACTCAGCGGGTGAGGCAGCATCTATGGAACGAAGGAATAGGTGACGTTTCGGGTCGAGACCCTTCCGGGTCTCGACCCGAAACGTCACCTATTCCTTCGCTCCATAGATGCTGCCTCACCCGCTGAGTTTCTCCAGCATTTTTGTCTGCCATCGATTTTTTCCAGCATCTTTGGTATACATTGGGAGCAGTAAATCAGTTTGTAATTAAAGCTTTGCAGGGGGTCTGTTAATTAGCCCACATCAAAAGAGAAACCGTCGGCTTAAATGATTTCACGCGCTGCGATGGAAGCTTCCGGAACTGGCTTATTTTGTCACCTGGCACATCAAGCGGGCTCGTAAGTATATTTATCTGATTAGCAATAAGCGGGCCATTTGATATAGACACAAAAAGCTGGGGTAACTCAGCGGGACAGGCAGCATCTCTGGAGAGGAAGATGGGACGTTTTGGGTCCGAGACCCTTTCTTCAGATTGAGAGTCAGGGGAGGGGGGGGGGGGTGGGGGGGGGGGGGGGGGGTGGCATAGAGATAAGGAGGTGTAGGGTGTGAAAACGAGACACCAGAGAAACATAGAAAATAGGTGCAGGAGTAGAGGCCATTCGGCCCTTCGAGCCTGCACCGCCATTCAATATGATCACGGCTTAATTGGAGAAGTCAATGTTCATACCGCTGGGGTGTAAAGTGGCCAATATGAGGTGCTGCTCCTCCAATTTGCGGTGGGCCTCACTCTGGCCATGGAGGAGGCCCGTAGAAACATAGACAATAGGTGCAGGAGTAGAGGCCATTCAGCCCTTCGAGCCAGCACCGCCATTCATAGAATCATAGAAAATAGGTGGAGTAGAGGCCATTCGGCCCTTCGAGCCAGCACCGCCATTCATAGAATCATAGAAAATAGGTGCAGGAGTAGAGGCCATTCAGCCCTTTGATCAATATCACCATGGCTGATCATCCAACTCAGTATCCCGTACCTGCCTTCTCTCCGTACCCCCTGATCCCTTTAGCCACAAGGGCCACATCTAACTCCCTCTTAAATATAGCCAATGAACTGGCCTCAAACTACCTTCTGTGGCAGAGAATTCCACAGATTCACTACTCTCTGTGTGAAAAGGAGTGGTGAGTCTCTGGAATCCTCTGCCACAGAACGGTAGTTTCACATCAAAGGGGAACGAGATATGGAAGGGTGCAAGGAACATGTGAGGGGTGAAAAGCACAGATCGAACGGACGAAGATCAAAGGAAATGTAGGACGAAGGGTCTCGACCCGAAACGTCGCCTGTCTCCTTCGCTCCTTAGATGCTGCCTGCACCCGCTGAGTTTCCCCAGCTTTTTGTGTAACCCTAGGACGGTTCATTGTTGGATGAGGGGAAGGTGACAACGAGGCAGACAAACAGTAACAGTAAAAGGAGGACGGTATTGATTTGTTTAGTTTGGTTTAGTTTAGAGATACAGCGCGGGAAACAGGCCCTTCGGCCCACTGAGTCCATGCTGACCAGCGATCCCCGCACATTAACACTATCCTACACACAAAAAACAGACACACACACACACACACGGACACACACACAGACACACGGGACAATTTATATTCATACCAAGCCGATTTACCTACAAACCTGCACGTCTTTGGAGTGTGTACGTCTCAGATATCAGCGTTAAAGAAGGAACTGCAGATGCTGGGGAATCGAGGGTTACACAAAAAGCTGGAGAAACTCAGCGGGTGCAGCAGCATCTAAGGAGCGAAGGAGATAGGCGACGTTTCGCGCCGAAATCTGTCTCAGATATCAGTATTGGTTTCAAGCAGGCGGTAGAGTTGATGCCTCACTCCGCCTGAGACCTGGGTTCAATCCCGACAACGGGTGCTGTCTGTACGGAGTTTGCACGTTCTCCCCGTGACCTGCCAGGGATTGCTCCGGTTTCCTCCCACCCTCCAAAGACGTGCAGGTGTGTTGGTTAATTGGCTTTGTAAAATTGCAAATTGGCTCCAGCGTGTGTGTGTGTGGGATGGTGTAAGTGTGTGGGATCGCTGGACGGCGCGGACTGGACGGCCTGGATTTCAACGCTGTATCTTTAAGCTAAAGCAAACTAACCCTTGCTTACACTCTCTCTCTCTCTGTCTCAGTCCCTCGCCCACCCTAGTTTCACCATCCTCATGACTGTACATTTCCTTGATCAACACACACGCACACGACACACACACAGGCACAGACACACACACACACGTAGACACACAGAGACATACACACGTAGACACACACGCAGACACACGCGCACACACGAGACAACACACGCACGTACACACGCACACAAAAAAAAGTCAAAAGAGTTTATTGTCGTGTGTCCCTGACAGGACAATGAAAATCTTTCTTTGCTTCAGCACAACAGGACATAGAAGGCATTGACTACAATTCTATACGTAAATACACCCGTGAATTAATAAATAAATTAAAACACACACACACGTACACACACACGTATACACACACACGTATACACACGTATACACACATGTACACACACAAACATGTACACACACAGACACACACACGACACACACACAGACAAGCACACACATAGACACGCACGCGCACACACTCAGACTCACACACACACACGACAGACGCAACACACACGTACAAACACATGCACACGCACACACACACACGTACACACACACGCGCACACACCCTACCTGTTGAGACAGTCCTCCATGCAGCTCCTGTCGGCCGGGTTGTTTGGCCTCTTGCAGTTGCAGGTAGTGGGCTCGCAGCCGGAGAGAGGCTTAACGTCGACAAACACGTCTGCAGGGGGAGAACACGCAGCCGGTTACAGCCCCCCCCAAATACACACATAGGACACTTATACTCCCTCAGCACCAATATAATCCTGATCAACGTAGAACATAGGTGCAGGAGTAGAGGCCATTCAGCCCTTCGAGCCAGCACCGCCATTCAATATGATCACAGCTGATCATCCACAATCAGTACCCCGTTCCTGCCTTCACCCCATATCCCTTGATTCCGTTTGCCCTAAGAGCTAAATCTAAAGGGCCTGTCCCACGATATGAGTTTACCCAAGAGCTCTCCCGAGTTTTAAAAAAATAATCAAACTCGTGGTAAGTATGTACAATGTACATAGCGGATACGTCGGAGCTCGGGACGTCTCCTAGCGGCTCGTAACGCTAACGGCAGGTACTCGGGAAAAATGTCCACAAGAGCCCCGAGTACCTACGAGCAGCCATTACCGTAATTCTCCCAGAGTTCGAATCAGGGGAAACTCGGGAGAACTCTTGAATTACCTCGTACAGTGGGACAGGCCCTTAACTCTCTCTTGAAAACATCCAGTGAATCGGCCTCCACTGCCTTCTGTGGCAGAGAATTCCACAGACTCACAACTCTCTGGGTGAAGAAGTTTTTCCTCATCTCAGTCCTAAATGGCCGACCCCTTATTCTTAAACTGTGTGACTCCTGGTTCTGGACTCCCCCAACATGGGGAACATGTTTCCGACATCTAGCCTGTCCAATCCATTAAGGATTTGATATGTTTCTATCACACCCCTCTCTCTCATCCTTCTAAATACCAGTGAATACAAGCCCAGTCGACCCATTCTTCCGTTTAGCCGATCCATTCAGTTGATCCATGATGACAGCAACATGGCTGGAAGCTTATAAGGAAATGGGGAACATTATAAACAAGAACTGCTGGAGGAGCAGAATTAGGCCATTCGGCCCATCAAGTGTACCCCGCCATTCAATCACGGCTGATCTATCTCTCCCTCCTAACCCCATTCTCCTGCCTTCTCCCCATAACCCCTGACCACCGCACTAATCAACAATCTATCTATCTCTGCCTTAAATATATCCACTGACTTGTGGCCTCCACCGCCGTCTGTGGCAAAGAATCCCACAGATTCACCACCCTCTGGCTAAAGAAATTCCTCCTCATCTCCTTCCTAAAATGGACGTCCTTTAATTCTGAGGTTGTGCCCTCTGGTCCTAGACTCTCCCACTAGTGGAAACATCCTCACCACATCCACTCTATCCGGGCCTTTCACTATTCGGTACGTTCCAATGAAGTTCCCCCCCCCCCCAACCTTCTAGACTCCAGCAGGCCCAGTTCCGTCGAACGCTCATCATACGTTAACCCGATCGATGGATCCATTTTAAAAGGCACATAAAAAAAGACTGATAACTTCAAAGATGAATTGTACAAGGTTGACAAATAGAAAGCGGCTTACTTGATCGGATTTTCTTATAAAGTGGGACGTCAGGTTTCTTGTAGAGCTTTAAGACACAAAGAGAGGATGAATTGTAAGTTTAAGAAGGAACTGCAGGGTCTGGAAAAATCAAAGGTCGACAAAAATGCTGGAGAAACTCAGCGGGTGAGGCAGCATCTATGGAGCGAAGAAATAGGCGACTTTTCGGGTCGAGATGTCACCTATTGCCAGAGTGAGGCCCACCGCAAATTGGAGGAGCAGCACCTCATATTTCACTTGGGAAGTTTACACCCCAGTGGTGTGATCATTGACTTCTCTAACTTCAGGTAGCCCTTGCTTTCCCTCTCTCTCCATCCCCTTCCCTGCTCTCACACTAGTCTTAAGGGCCTGTCCCACCAGCATGCAACTCTATGCGATGAGCGCGACCTAACGTGGTCGCTTGAACCGTCCGGCGTCGCGGGGCCGGTCCCACTTCGATCGCCGGAGAATTGTGGAATTGTGCGGAGTTCGTCCCGACATCGCGCGGGGCTCCGAAAAACTGTGTCCAAAAATTCTGCGCGGCAACGGCTTGTCGGCTCGCAGTCGCCTCGACGCATTACACACCGCCCCGACATCGTGCCTCCGTGACCCTCTCTGTAGGTGCCTCCGTGACCCTCTATGTGTGTGGCTCCATGGCCCTCTGTGTGTGTGCCTCTGTGCCCCTCTCTGTGTGCCCCTCTCTGTCCTGGCGAACTTACCTAAAGACTTCGCTCCAAGTTCGCCTCACTTTGTGCCGCGTTGTGCCACTCACCTGACCTCCGCGCGGCCCTCGCTGCCAGTTTGGTTGCGCTTGCCGCATGCAGGCGCATGCTGGTGGGAACGTCCCTGTACAGGGGATTATCCGTGCAGCCCCCGCTTCCAGTTTGATTGCGCCCATCGCATAGAGTTGCATGCTTGTAGGACGGGCCCTTAACTGTCTCTGCCTACATTCTATCACAGATCCTATACCGGAGCAAGATAGACCACTCCTGCTAAACGCAACGGGCTGACGTGTAGTACGCAACGGAGCGGAACGTGGGCCTTTGTTTCATCCATTTCAGTAACCGGACCGGACCCGACCCGCAGTGTGATCAACGTTGTGGGGGAACTGTCTGTGTTAATAAATTATATGAAAATGAGAAGAATTTTCCCAAAGAACTTTTATTTTTACGAAGATGTTTCCGTAACCGGCTTCCGTCTCCGCACGAGTATCTTTCCTATTATCTACGGGATCTTTGGTGCGGAGACGGAAACCGGTTACGGAAATGGGGCTCGAAAATTCCCCATGAATCTGCCCATGACCGTACTGTGTCTTTTTCGTCGAGTGGACTATCTTGCTCGCTGTACGATCTTTGCATTCTACCTCTGTCCCTCCCCCTCTCCCGACATCAGTGTGAAGAAGGGTCTCGACCCGAAACGTCGCCCATTCCTTCTCTCCAGAGATGCTGCCCGTCCCGCCGAGTTACCCCAGCATTTTGTGTCTACTATCATCCCTCCCTTGTTGGTCAGGGGAACAACTTACAGGCTGCCTGCCGTGCGGAGAAATGTACGACACCGTTTCAAGAAGCGTTTCCACTCCTCCCTGACACAAGAACAATTTTTTCTTTGTTTCAGCTTTCGGGGAAGTGTTATTTTTTTTTTGTCGCAAGAGCAAAATACATTCCACTCCCGCCGGCGGCTGCCAAGAAAAACACACTGGAGAAAACATTCTCAGCCAGGTTGGCTGCACATTCGTAATCTCCAAGGGATGGCCCAGGGAGTGGGAGAGAAAGCTGGAAAACACTGGGAACCAGCCCAAGATGAAGCAGCAGCAGCAGCAGCAACAGGCACGCAGTTTGAGAATGACACCACCGCCCGTACATGGGCATCCGAGTCGTGGGCGGGGCGGTTCGGCGGTGCAGCGGGCAGCACCGGAGACCCGGGTTCAATCTCGACGACTGGGTTCTTGTCTGGGCAGAGTTTGGATGTTTGCGTACAGTTTTGGTCTCCAAATCTGAGGAAGGACATTCTTGCCATAGAGGGGGTACAGAGAAGGTTCACCAGACTGATTCCTGGGATGGCAGGACTTCCATATGAGGAAAGACTGGATAGACTCGGCTTGTACTCGCTAGAATTTAGAAGATTGAGGGGGGATCTTATAGAGACGTACAAAATTCTTAAGGGGTTGGACAGGTTAGATGCAGGAAGATTGTTCCCAATGTTGGGGAGGTTCATGAAAAGGGGTCACAGTTTAAGGATAAGGGGGAATTCCTTTAGGACCGAGATGAGGAAAACATTTTTCACACAGAGAGTGGTGAGTCTCTGGAATTCTCTGCCACAGAAGGTAGTTGAGGCCAGTTCATTGGCTATATTTAAGAGGGAGTTAGATGTGGCACTTGTGGCTAAAGGGATCGGGGAGTATGGAGAGAAGGCAGGTACGGGATATTGAGTTGGATGATCAGCCATGATCATATTGAATGGCGGTGCAGGCTCGAAGGGTTGGATGGCCTCTACTCCTGCACCTATTGTCTATGATTCTATGTTTCTACATATCCCCCTGTGAGTTTTCTTCCAGATGTTCGGTTTCCTCCCACACTCCCAAAGACTAGCAGGCTTGGGCGTGAGTGTACATTGGTGTGTGTGTGGTGTGTGTGTGTGTGTGTGTGTGTGTGTGTGTGTGTGTGTGTGCGTGCGTGCGTGCGTGCGTGCGTGCGTGCGTGCGTGTGTGTGTGATAGTGTCAGTGTGCGGGGCGATTGCTGGTCGGTGCGATCTCGCTGGGCCGAAGAAACATAGAAAACAGGTGCAGGAGTAGGCCCATTCACTGTGATCGTGGCTGATCATCCCTAATCAGTACCCCATTCCTGCCTTCTCCCCATATCCCCTGACTCCGCTACCTTTAAATGCTCTATCTAGCTCACAAGACTTGAAAGTACCAAGCAGCACTACCTTCTGAACCGTCTGAATTTTGTAGTCGGCAGAGCAGTCGACATCTTTTTTAACATTTAATCAAGCCAATTAAACAAACCTCCAAACCCGCACGTCTTTGGAGTGTGGGAGGAACCCGAAGATCTCGGAGAAAACACACGCAGGTCACGGGGAGAACGTGCAAACTCCGTACAGACAGCGCCCGTAGTGGGGATGGAACCTGGGTCTCTGGCGCTGCATTTTGTTGTAAGGCAGTGACTCTACCACTGCGCCACCGTGACAGTGCTAACACCATCCTACACGGAGCCGCAGAGCCCATGATAGCGGCAACTCCTTACAGCCGCAGCGTTAGTAAACGTCTAATGACGGTTTAGGCCGGGGCCCTTCTTAAGGCGGGAAGTGAAAATGAAACAGGAAACAGGACAAATCAGGGCCTGCATCAGGCAAAGAGGTTCCCTGATAGGCTGAGTGTTGGCTAGAGACCGGTGTGAGCCGCAGATGGATATGTCGTGGCCACCTATGGAGCGAGCTGACAAACCTTTCGTTGAGGAAGGGTGGTCAGAGCCGACTCGGTGGGCCGAAGGGCCTGTTTCTGCGCTACTTAGTTAAGAGATACAGCGCAGAAACAGGCCCTTGGGCCCACACCGACCAGCGATCCCCGCACATTAAGATCGCTGTACCCTACAAGATAGACCACTGCTGCTAAATGCAATGGGCTGACGTGTAGTACGCAATGGAGCAGAACATCGGCCATTTTAGTCACCCGACCCGACCCGCAGTGTGACCAATGATGCGGGGAACAGTCTGTGTTAATAAATTATAATTCTGAAAACAAGGAGAAGACAATTTACACCGTATACCAAGGCAATTAACCTATAAAGCCGCACGTCTTTGGAACGTGGGAGGAAACCAAAGATCTCGGAGAAAAACCACGCAGGTCATGGGGAGAGCGTGCAGACTCCGTATAGGCAGCACCCGTAGTCAGGATGGAACCCGGGTCTCCGGCGCTGTGAGGCAGCATCTCTACCCACTGTATCTCTAAAGGCTCTAAATTGCAGCCCCGAGCAGCAGAATAACCCTCCCCCCCCCCCCCCCCCATCTCAGCTGTCTGAGAGAGAGTCTTTGGTGAAAGGGCTGAATGAAGTTGGACGGAGCCCAGCGCAGTGCTTCTCTGCTAAAGTGCCACATCTGTGTTGAATTAGAGCCAGGCTGATTTAAGGCTCGCAGTAAAAAATGGGCGGGAGTTGCGGAACTCTCGATGCAAAACATCGGCCCGGAAAATGATGCAGAGCCTCATCACTGAGTCACTTCATTCAGCGGTCGACAAAAATGCTGGAGGAACTCGAACTCTGCGGGTGAGGCAGCATCGATGGAGCGAAGGAAATAGGCGGCGTTTCGGGTCGAGACCCTTAATGCCCCTGTCCCACATAGTTTTTGTCGGTCTCCCTAATGGTCGAAACTGACAAAAACCTCCGGGAGAACCACACGGAAACCTTGGGTGGGGCACAAAGTCTCCAGAGGTTTCCGTTCAGGTTTCCTAAATGGGACAGGGGGCATTAGGGTGGTGAAATGCTTTGCTTGCTTGCAGCGGAAAGACAATACGTGATCACAATCGAGCCATTCACAGTGTATAGATACATGAGAAGGGAATAACGTTTCGTGCAAGGTAAAGGCAGTAATGTCCAATGAAAGATAGTCCGAGGGTCCCCAATGAGGTAGATAGTTGGGGACTGCCATCTAGTTGTGATAGGATGGTTCAGTTGCCTGATAACAGATAAAGATCCACTAGCGGAGCAAGATAGACCACTGCTGCTAAATGCAATGGGCTGACGTGTAGTAGGCAATGGAGCGGAACGTCGGCCATTTTAGTAACCCGACCCGACCCGCAGTGTGACCAATGATGCGGGGAACAGTCTGTGTTAATAAATTATAATTCTGGAAACAAGGAGAAGATTTTTCCGAAATAACTCTTATTTTTACCAGGGTGTTTCCGTAACCGGCTTCCGTCTCCGCACTATTATCTTTGCTCCGCTACGACGGGATCTTTGGTGCGGAGATGGAAGCCGGGTACGGAAATGGGGCCGAGAATTACCCCGTGAATCTGCCCATGGCCGTACGACGTCTTTTTCGTCGAGTGGTCTATCTTGCTCCGCTGTGGGATCTTTGGAAGAAACTATCCCTGAATCTGGAGGTGTGCATATTCACACTTCTATACCTTTCGCCCGATGGGGGAAGAGGGAGTGGCCAGGGTGGGACTTGTCGCCTATCTCCTTCGCTCCGAAGATGCTGCCTCACCCGCTGAGTTTCTCCAGCATTTTTGTGTACCTTCGATTGTCGAGCATCTGCAGTTCCTTCTTAAATGGGTGATCCAACAAACCAGCCTTAGAGGCAGCCTTACGCCTGGTGTAAGGAGTAATTGCTGTCAGATTGTTGTGTTCGTTTAGCACAGTGCTGTTGGAGCATGTTGAGCCGGTGCCTAATGTCTGAAGTGTGTGACGGAACTGTGTGGAGAGAGCTTTATAGCATCTCACTCTCTTTAAAAAATCGACAGCGCGGAAACAGGCCCTTCGGCCCAACCCATGCCTGCCCACCATTATGGCCCCCTGTGGCTACGATGTGGAAACAAAGAACTGCGGAAGCTATTTTCTACACCAAAGATATGGACACAAAGTGCTGGAGCAACTCAGTGGGTCTGGTAATGCTGTTACCATCATCGGCTCTGACCTCCCCACCATCGAGGGGATCTATCGCAGTCGCTGCCTCAAAAAGCCCGGCAGCATCATCAAGGACCCACACCACCCTGGCCACACACTCATCTCCCTGCTGCCTTCAGGTAGAAGGTACAGGAGCCTGAAGACTGCAACGACCAGGTTCAGGAATAGCTACTCCCCCACAGCCATCAGGCTATTAAACCCGGCTCGGACAAAACTCTGAACATTAATAGCCCATTATCTGTTTATCTGCACTTTATCAGTTTATTTATTCATGTGTGTATATATTTATATAATGGTGCATGGACACACTGATCTGTTCTGTAGTCAATGCCGTCTATATTCTGTTGTGCTGAAGCAAAGCAAGAATTTCATTGTCCTATCTGGGACACATGACAATAAACTCTCGAGTGCTTGTCTGAAATGATAGCGCAACTTAAGAGCTCAGTAGTTGGAAGTGCGATGCAACAAGGTGCCAGAAAGGACAATGACATTACACGACCAGATTCAACATCTCTTCAGATTCCTTGCTGGTACTTTCATTGAAGTCGTGATGGTATTGCTTCATCACCAGCTTTTCTAATTTAGACAGTAGACAATAGGTGCAGGAGTAGAGGCCATTCGGCCCTTCGAGCCAGCGCCGCCATTCAATGTGATCATGGCTGATCATCCCCAATCAATACCCCGTTCCTGCCTTCTCCCCATATCCCCTGACTCCGCTATCTTTAAGAGCCCTATCTAGCTCTCTCTTGAAAGCATCCAGAGAACCGGCCTCCACCTCCCTCCGAGGCAGAGAATTCCACAGACTCACCACTCTCTGTGAGAAAAAGTGTTTCCTCGTCTCCGTTCTAAATGGCTTACTCCTTATTCTTAAACTGTGTGTGGCCCCTGGTTCTGGACTCCCCCAACATCGGAAACATGTTTCCTGCCTCTAGCGTGTCCAAACCCTTAACAATCTTATATGTTTCAATAAGATCCCCTCTCATCCTTCTAAACTCCAGAGTGTACAAGCCCAGCCGCTCCATTCTCTCAGGATATGACAGTCCCGCCATCCCGGGAATTAACCTGGTGAACCTATGCTGCACTCCCTCAATAGCAAGAATGTCCTTCCTCAAATTAGGGGACCAAAACTGCACACAATACTCCAGGTGTGGTCTCACTAGGGCCCTGTACAACTGCAGAAGGACCTCTTTGCTCCTGTACTCGACTCCTCCTGTTATAAAGGCCAACATGCCATTGGCTTTCTTCACTGCCTGCTGTACCTGCATGCTTACTTTCATAGACTGATGAACAAGGACCTCCAGATCCCGTTGTACTTCCCCTTTTCCCAATTTCTCAGTAGATATTTGATCAACAACAACGGTGGGACAGTTCTTCTGATTCTCGTTTTCGTCGTTCCTTCTCAAGGAGCCATAGATAACCCACAAATACTCAGCTTGTCCCAGTAGATTGAGTGAGGAGAAAGAAATGAATGTGACGGCAGTGTCAGACAGGAAGGTGGGTGTTGACCCAAACCGTGCCTGACCAGACTTGGCTGCCTTCCCTCACCATGCCTGGCCTGCCAAAATTACCCAGAGGCCGTGTCAGAAAAACGATGAGGCGGACACACAGCTGAACTAGTGTTCTATGTTCTACCACAACAGTCAGAAAGTTAGTTGGCAGCTTATGGAAACATAGAAACATAGACAATAGGCGCAGGAGGAGGCCATTTGGCCCTTGTAGCCAGCACCGCCATTCATTGTGATCATGGCTGATCGTCCCCAATCAGTACCCCGTGCCTGCCTTCTCCACATATCCCTTGAATCCACCAGCCCCTGGAGCTCTATCTAACTCTCTCTTAAATCCATCCAGTGACTTGGCCTCGCCCAACATTGGGAACATTTTTCCTCCATCTAGCTTGTCCAATCCTTTTATAATTTTGGCTTTGTTGAGTTTAGAGCTGCAGCGGGGAAACAGGCCCTTCAGCCTGCCGACCAGCGATCCCCGCTCACTGAAACACTATCCTACGCACACCAGGGACAATTTTATATTTACACCAAGCCAATTAACCTACAAAACCTGTACGTCTTTGGAGTGTGGGGGGAAACTTCAGAAGGGTCTCGACCCGAAACGTCGCCAATTTCTTCTCTCTATCAATGCTGCCTCACCCGCTGAGTTACTCCAGCTGCCTGTGTCTGCCAGGCAGGAGAGTGGGGTTGAAAGGGTAAGATGGATCCGACATGATCGAGTGGCGGAGCAGGCTCAATGGGCCGAATGGCCTGATACTAAGACTGAGTCTGAAGAAGGGCCCCGACCCAAAACGTCAGCTCTCCTGTTTATCCTGAGATGCCACCAATATTCAAGATTCTTGAGTTTGTCATGTGTCCCTGATAGGACAATGACATTCTTGCTTTGCTTCAGCACAACAGAACATAGTAGGCATTGACTACAGAACAGATCAGTGTGTCATAGAAACATAGAAATTAGGTGCAGGAGTAGGCCATTCGGCCCTTCGAGCCTGCACCGCCATTCAATATGATCATGGCTGATCATCCAACTCAGTATCCCGTACCTGCCTTCTCTCCATACCCCCTGATCCCTTTAGCCACAAGGGCCACATCTAACTCCCTCTTAAATATAGCCAATGAACTGGCCTCAACTACCTTCTGTGGCAGAGAGTTCCAGAGACCCACCACTCTCTGTGTGAAAAAAGTCCTTCTCATCTCGGTCCTAAAGGATTTCCCCCTTATCCTTAAGCTGTGACCCCTTGTCCTGGACCTCCCCAACATCGGGAACAATCTTCCTGCATCTAGCCTGTCCAACCTCTTAAGAATTTTGTAAGTTTCTATAAGATCCCCTCTCAATCTCCTAAATTCTAGAGAGTATAAACCGAGTCTATGCAGTCTTTGTTCATAAGACAGTCCTGACATCCCAGGATGTACCCCCCCCCAATACAACATGGAAACAGGCCCTCCTGCCCAATCAGGCAACTGAACTATCCCACCACAACCAGCGAGCAGTGCTGAACTACTATCTACCATCCTTGATCGGACTTTGCTGGGCTTCACCTTGCACTAAACGTTATTCCCTCATCGAGTGTAAGAAAGAACTGCAGATGCTGGTTTCAGTCGAAGGTAGACACAAAATGCTGGAGTAACTCAGCGGGTGAGGCAGCATCTCTGGGGAGAAGGAATGGGCGACGTTTCGGGTCGAGACCCTTCTTTAGACTGATGTCAGGGGAGGGGGCGGGGTAGATTACACAGAATGTAGTCGGAGAGTTGTTCAAGAAGGAATTGCAGATGCTGGAACAATTGAAGGTAGGAAGAGGCGGAGACAGTGGGCCGAGGGAGAGCCGGGAATCGGGTCGGGGTCCAAACTGGGAGCCTGACCCGGACTCCATGAGGTCAAAAGTCAAAGTCAAACAAACTTTATTGTCATTTAGAAATACATTGATATATGCAGTTCCAAACGAAATTCCGTTGCATTTGGCTCCCTGTGCAACACGATAAATTAACAGAAGGATAAACATGGATAAAAAGGATAAATAGACAATGGTGGCAGCCCATTACATGGCATTCAGGAGTCTGATGGCTCGTGGGAAGAAGCTGTTGCAGAACCTTGATGTTCTGCTCCTTATGCTGCGATATCTTTTGCCCGAGGGCAGCAGAGTGAACAGTCCGTGATGGAGAAGTGTGGGGTCTTTTATAATACTGCTGGCCTTAGACACACAACGTTTGGTCGCAATATCCCCGATTGAGGGGGGAGAGGTCCCGATGATTTTTTCCGCTGTCCTCACCACTCTCTGCACGGACTTCCAGTCGGAGGCTTTACAGTCCCCAAACCAGACAGAGATACAGCTGGTCAAAATACTCTCTATGGTGCCCCTGTAGAAAGTGGTGAGGATGGGATGGGGGGAGGTGAGCTCTTCTCATCCGGCGCAGAAAGTGCAACCGCTCTTAACTGTTGATGAGATGTTATTCGACCAGGTACGAGATGGAGGCGCAGGCAATCCCCAGAGAAAACAAACGTGGCTGTGGCAACGGGTCTGGTTTAAGATGTGGTCGTAGAGTTGGAGGGAAGGGGGGGGATCACAGAGGGGGGGGGGGCAGTGAGAGGGGAGGTTGCTAAACAGTCTTCTCTCTCTATCTATCTTGTTGAAGAGGGAACTGCAGATGCTGGAAAATCGAAGGCAGACGGAAATGCTGGAGAAACTCAGCGGGTGAGGCAGCGTCTATGGAGCGAAGGAATAGGCAACGTTTCGGGTCGAGACCCGGAAGGGTCTCGACCCGAAACGTCACCTATTCCTTCGCTCCATAGACGCTGCCTCACCCGCTGAGTTTCCAGAAGGGTCTCGACCTGAAACGTCACCTGTTCCTTAGCTCCATAGATGGGTTGAGACCCGAAACGTCACCTATTCCTTCGCTCCATAGATGCTGCCTCACCCGCTGAGTTTCCAGAAGGGTCTCGACCTGAAACGTCACCTGTTCCTTAGCTCCATAGATGGGTCGAGACCCGAAACGTCGCCTATTCCTTCGCTCCATAGATGCTGCCTCACCCGCTGAGTTTCCAGAAGGGTCTCGACCCGAAACGTCACCTATTCCTTCGCTCCACAGACGCTGCCTCACCCGCTGAGTTTCTCCAGCATTTTTGTCTGCCTTCTCTCTCTCTCTCTCTCTCTCTCTCTCTCTCTATCCTGTTCGCCATTTGTCACCGAGGAGGAGAAAAAAAATGGCTTTCAAAATGAACGGAGAGATCCGGGGGAAATATACTCGTACTGACCCAGTTTTCCTTCACCAATCCGCTACAGTAGAAAGCTAAACGCCGCATAAATTATGTTTTTTCTGCGCTGGAAGAAATACCAGGAGACGTTCGTGTTACTGATATCTTAGCAGCTGCTCGATTAAAAAAAAAAAAAACAGCTTTTATTCTGATCTCAACACCCTCCGCTGGTCCCCATTACAACATCGACTCGAAATTCCACAGTGTAAAGGCAAGAGGTCAAATTTCCTTTCCTTTAGAAACTTAGAAAATAGGTGCAGGAGCAGGCCATTCGTCCCTTCGAGCCAGCACCGCCATTCATTGTGATCATGGCTGATCGTCCCCTATCAGTAACCCGTGCCTGCCTTCTCCCCATATCCCCTGACTCCACCAGCCCCTAGAGCTCTATCTAACTCTCTCTTAAATCCATCCAGTGACTTGGCCTCCACTGCCCTCTGTGGCAGGGAATTCCCCTAGACTCAGGACTGTTTCTTCCCAGCTGTTCTCAGGCAATTGACCGTCCTAAATCCGTCTTAAATCCATCCAGTGATTTGGCCTCCACTGCCCCCTGTGTTCACAACTCTCTGGGTGAAAAAGTTTTTTCTCACCTCAGTCATAAATGACCACCCCTTTATTCTAAGACTGTGGCCCCTGGTTCTGGACTCGCCCAACATTGGGAACATTTTTCCTGCATCTAGCTTGTCCAGTCCTTTTATAATTTTATATGTTTCTATAAGATCCCCCCTCATCCTTCTAAACTCCAGTGAATACACCCGCTGAGTTTCTCCAGCAGTGTTGTCCACCTTGCACTGTATCTCTAAAGTCTTCAAGCAAATGCCCTTCCATTGATAAATGATCGCCCTTCTGCTCAGAACTAACATCCCATTAGGATCGCACAAACAAGGAACTGCAGATGCCAGTTTACCAAAAAAAAAAACCACTCCTAATGTTAAAGAAACAGTTGGGCAGGCACATGGATAGGACAGGCTTGGAGGGATATGGGCCAAATGCTGGCAGCAAGTGGGACTAGTGTAGCTGGGACATGTTGGCGTGTGTGTGGGCAAGTTGGGGCCAGAGGGCCTGTTTCCATGCTGTATCACTCTATGACTCTAGCTGGGGTTAGGCAGCATCTCTGAAGAACATAGATAGGTGACGTTTCAGGGCCGGACCCTTCTTCAGACTGACTCTCGGAGGGCAGGGGGTAGGGGAAGAAAGCTTGAAGGGGGGAGGGGCAGAACAAAGCGAGTCAGGTAATAAGACAATAGACAATATGAGCAGGAGTAGAGGCCATTCGGCCCTTCGAGCCAGCACCGCCATCCATGGCTGATCATCCCCAATCAGTACCCCGTTCCTGCCTTCTCCCCACATACCCTGACTCCGCTATCTTTAAGAGCCCTGTCTAGCTGTCTCATGGCTGAAAAAAATCATTGGGACTGCTCTTCCTCCAATCGGGGAAATGTTGCTTGTCCAAGGCCAACAGCATTATAAAGGACCCCACACATCTCCATCAAGGACGGTTCACCCTGCTGCCTTCGGGGCAAAAGGTATCGCAGTACAAGGAGCAGAACGGCCAGGTTTAGCAACAGCTTCTTCCCCCGAGCCATCAGACTCTTGAATTCCTCCTGCGCTCCAAAGTGCCGCCTCTATTATCAATTTTATCTTTTGATCTATTTTATCCTTTTGTTATTTTATGTTGCACGGTGAGCCAGATGCAACGACATTCCGTTCAGACTTTTTGAATGGCAATAAAGTCTTTGATTGGTTGAAAGTGAATGCAGGCGAGCGTTTTATGTTTCGGACAGAGGCCTCAGAGTCACCTACCTGATTGTGTTTCCACTGCCACAGAATGTCGTATGGTAACTGGAAGTCTATCCGTTTCTGCCTCAAGTACTTGCCTGGAAAGGAAAAGAGATTGGCATTTAGACGCCGCTGCCGTAGCCGAGACTCGGCAACACCAGCCCCTCGCATCCGTGGACATTCCCCGTCAAATATTTCTGCCGGTGACAAGAGCAGGATTCTCCCCCCCCCGGCCCGGCGCAGCTTCAGCCGCAGGTACCCGCGCTGCCGCAGGCTCCAACGCAACAGGTGGGCCTGCAGGAGTCGACGGAGACGGACCGAGACAATGGTCACCACGGCAATGCATCCGACAAACGCCCCCTCCTCTCCCCCCCGCCCTTCTCTTCTGCTCCCTCCAAGCTAATTCTCCCTCTACCCCCCTTCCTCTCTACCCCCCCCACCCCCTCCCCCCCCGATCAAGTCAAGTGAAGAGAGTTTGTCACGTGTCCCAGAGAGGACAATGACATTCTGGCTTTGCTTCAGCACAACAGAATATAGTTGGCTGAATATAGTTATTTATATAAACAAATACAGAACGGATCTGATCAGTGTGACCATATACCAATGAATATATATATATATATATATATATATATATACACACATAAATAAACAAATGGGCTATTAATGATCAGAGTTGAGTTTGAGTTGAATTTGAGTTGAGTTTAATAGCCTGATGGCTGTGGGGAAGTAGCTATTCCTGAACCTGGACGTTGCAGTCTTCAGGCTCCTGTACCTTCTACCTGATGGCAGCAGCGGGGAGATGAGTGTGTGGCCAGGATGGTGTGGGTCCTTGATGATGCTGCCAGCCTTTTTGAGGGACCAATTAACCTACAAACCTGCAGGTCCTTGGGACGTGGGAGGAAACCGGAGCGCCTGGTGGCACGGCGGTAGAACTACTAACTCACAGCGCCGGAGGCCCGGGTTCCATCCTGACTACGGGTGCCGTCTGTACGGAGTTTGTACGTTCTCCCCGTGACCTGCGCCGGTTTTCTCCGAGACCTTCAGTTTACTCCCGCCCTATGGACCGCAGGGTCTCGACCCGAAACGTCACCTACTCCTTCGCTCCATAGATGCTGACGTTTCGGGTCGAGACCCTCTGGAAACTCAGCGGGTGAGGCAGCATCTATGGAGCGAAGGAAATTGGCGATGTTTCGGGTCGAGACCCTTCTTCAGTCCGAAGAAGGGTCTCGGCCCGAAACGTCGCCTATTCCTTCGCTCCATAGATGCTGCCTCACCCGCTGAGTATCTCCTGCATAGTTGTCTACCAAAGCAGCAGCTGCACCGCTATGAGAATGAGAATGAGAATGCCTTTTTATTGTCACTATACACATGTACAATCAGATTAAAAGCTGCTCCTACTCAGTGCAAAACAAAAGGGGGGCGGGGGGGATAAGATGCCCAGTTTCTGCGGCGCTATATACATATCTATAACAAGACAATGGATAATAGGATTCCTATATCCAGTATGGGTTATTGCACATATTGGAAATTACAGTTACAGTACAAATTACAGTAGGTGGGTAGATGGAAGTCCGGGGGTTAGGCTGTGAAGTCAGTGCCTGTGTGAGTTCAGGGAGATAATGGATTTTGGAAAGAAACTGTTCTTGAGTCTATTTGTCCTTGTGCTGATGCACCTATATCTGGGGGGCTCTGGTTTCTTTTCCTCCCACATCCCAAAGACGGGGGGGGGGGGGGGGGAGACTTGCAGATTAATTGGCTTGGTATAAAATGTAAATGAATGAATATGAATGAATGAATAGCCTTTATTGTCGTTCAGACCGAAATTTCCCAATAGTCCCTTGTGCGCGTAGGATAGAGTACGTGTGCGGGGATCGCTGGTCGGCGCGGACTGGGTGGGCCGGAGGTCATCTTCCCGCGCTGTATCGCTAAACTAAACCCAGAGGGAACCCACGTGATGGCAGGGTGAGCGGAGAAGCTCCACATCCAGCCCGTATCAGTGGGCCGGATCGAACTCGGGTTTCTGGCGCCGTGAGGCCGTGGCGCTGTCCCAGTTGGCAAAGCCAAGAGCCTGTGACGTGCCAGCTGGAGGGGTGCGAGGCTGGGGGTGTGGAGGGGGCAGCACGGGCATGCGCGCTGGCAGCAGCTGCGATCCCTGCTCCCGACACTGCGCCCACAGCTTCACAAGCAGACAAAGGGACAAGGAGAGCAGTGCGTTCGGCCGAACGCACCACGGGAACTACAACACCCCCCCCCCCCGCCCCCCCGTACACCAGGAGGATCAGATCCAGAACCAGCAAGATCATGAAGGACCCCCACCACCCCAGCAACGGACTGTTCCAGCTGCGACGGCCAGGCGAACGCCTCCGCTGTCTCGCTGTGAACACAGAGAGGATGAGACGGAGTTTCTCCCCGCAGGCCGTCAGGGCCGTAAACTCTGATCTCACCAGGGCCTAAATACTGGTGGTTTTTTGTTTTTTTTTTTAAATGTAAATAGTGGTTCTGTTGTTCTTGCACAGTCCGGCAAGCATTGCCACTTTCATTTCACTGTACACCTTCAAGGGAGCTTATTGTCGTGTGTCCCAGAGAGGACAATGACATTCTTGCTTTGCAAGATGTGTATGTGTTTAAGAAGGAACTGCAGATGCTGGAAAATCGAAGTGTGTGTGACAAATAGCGTTGACTTGACTTGAGACGTCAAAGGCAGCGGATCATCTTGGCTTCCACGCGGAGCCTCGGAAGAATCCAAGGGGGGGGGGGGGGGTGAGGGGCCATTGTCGTGCAGGCCAGAGCGAAGGACCATAGTCACCGTTCGGCTGGCTGGCTGGAGGCAGAGCCGTTTCCCTGAACAGGTTCAGTTGCCGAAAGGAATGTCCTGGCTGTGCAGTCTTTAACATCAACCAAAGCGCAGCATCGGTGAGGTAGACTATAGGGCCTGTCCCACTTGGCCATATTTTGGGCGCCTGCCGACATCACTGACTGACGTTATCAGGTCGCCGGGAAATCCGCGGCTCGTGGCGTCTCAAGTCAAGTAGACTCGGCTTGTACTCGCTGGAATTTAGGAGATTGAGGGGGGATCTTATAGAAACGAACAAAATTCTTAAGGGGTTGGACAGGCTAGATGCAGGAAGATTGTTCCCGATGTTGGGGAAGTCCAGACATCGTAAACAAGGGGTCACAGTTTAAGGATAAAGGGGAAGTCTTTTAGGACCGAGATGAGAAAATCATTTTTATTTCACACAGAGAGTGGTGAATCTGTGGAATTCTCTGCCACAGAAGGTAGTTGAGGCCAGTTCATTGGCTATATTTAAGAGGGAGTTAGATGTGGCCCTTGTGGCTAAAGGGATCAGGGGGTTTGGAGAGAAGGCAGGTACGGGATACTGAGTTGGATGATCAGCCATGATCATATTGAATGGCGGTGCAGGCTGGAAGGGCCGAATGGCCTCTACTCCTGCACCTATTGTCTATGTTTCTATGTATATTGACGTGCGGTGTTTTCTCAAGTCTCGCAACTTTTTTTTTTACGCTGCTGGATTTTGAAATGTTCAAAATCGCTTGGCGACCCCTGATATGACCCCGGCAGTCGGTGAAAACAATCGTCAAGTGGGACAGGCCCTTATTTCATCCGTTCAAAGTAGTCAGGCCGGCTCTTCCGTGTGTGAATCTACACTAAGGCAGGTTCTCTACTTATCAATCAATCAATCAATTGTATTTGTAAAGCATGTTTAAAAACAACTACCTCACGTTGACCAAAGTGCTTCACATCAGTGCAGGTACTAACGTGCTACATACAACGGTACACACACCCAACAATACATACATAAACTCTAACAGCGGCCCCTCAGAGGGCCTCCAATACGCTAGGGGAGTACAAATAGGTTTTAAGTCCAGACTTAAAGGAGTCGAGTGGAGGGGGCAGTTGTGATGAGGAGAGGGATGCTGTTCCACAGTCGAGGTGCTGCAACCGCAAAAGCGCGGTCGCCCCTGAGCTTAAACCTAGACCGCGGGATAGTCAGTAGCCACAAGTCGGCCGACCTGAGGGACCTGGAGGTAGAATGGTGGGTTAGAAGAGTTTTGATATGGGGGGGGGGGGGGGGGAGGCTTTGTATACGAAGAAGAGGAGCTTGAAGTTGATTCTGTCCCGTACTGGGAGCCGGTGGAGAGGGGCCAGGATCGGGGTGATGTGGTCACTTTTACGGGTACCCGTCAGAAGTCTCGCTGCGGCGTTTTGGACCAGTTGCAGGCGGGACAGGAAGATTCTGGGAGGACAGGGAGGACTCTGCGGAGAGCAAACGTCCCACAGCAGCTGCTGCTGCTGTCCTTCTACCGGTGCGCCGTGGAAAGAATCCTGGCGTGGTTTGCTAGCTGCACTGTGGCTGGAAGGAAGGAAGGCACTACAGAGGGTGATTAAAACAGCACAGAGCATCACAAACGCTCAACTACCCTCCCTGGAAGACATTTACAAGGCCCGATGTTTACGCCGGGTGACAAACATCGACACAGGACCCATCCCGCCCTGCCAACCACCGTGTCACTCTGCTGCCCTCTGGGAGGCGATACGGGTCCTTTTGAAGGCCCGCACTTTGCAGACTAACTGACAGTTTCTACCCACGTGCCGTTAGAGAGCTTAACTCAAACAGATAACACTACGGGCAACACTACACAATTCGGGGTGCATTATAAAACTTGTCTGCTAGAATGTGCTATGTAATGTGCATTTTTTATTATCTATTACTGATTTGATGCATTGATCTTGTAGTAAATGTAAACGTGAGAGTAAATGGTTGTTTGTGTTATTGCGTTTTGTTCTTTTTTTAATCTTTTTATCCCGTGTCGTTTATTGTTTACCATTGAAGGGGATGCACAAGAACTTTTGTTGTACAGTTGATGTGCAATGACAAATAAACGGATTTGATTTGATTTGATTTGATTTGATTGGCTGATGCCAGTGTATAGGGAGATGCGGGAGCTGTCAAGGCGGGAGGAGATGACTGCGTGGATGATTTTTTTCAAGGTCGTCAAATTGGAGGAATGGGGTTGATTTTAGCTGTGGAGCGAAGCTGGAAGGAGCCGGCTTTTACACAGAGTTACTTAGAAACACTTCATTCAACTGGAGTGGTTAGAGGTGACACAAGGGACGAACAGAAATACTTAAGACTTTTATTCATTCCTTCCTTCTCTCTCCTTCTCTCTGAGAGACCTGGGTGTCCTTGTACACCGGTCACTGGAAGTTGGCGTGCAGGTACAGCAGGCAGTGAAGAAAGCTCATGGAATGTTGGCCTTCGTAACAAGAGGATTTCAGTACAGGAGTAAAGAGGTTCTTCTGCAGTTGTACAGGGCCCTGGTGAGACCACATCTGCAGTATTGCGTACAGTTTTGATCTCCTAATTTGAGGAAGGATTGAGGCAGTGCAGCGTAGGTTCACCAGATTGATCCCTGGGATGGCGGGGACTTGTGATACGAGGAAAGATCAAAAGACTGGGCTTGTATTCACTGGAGTTTAGAAGGATGAGGGGGGAGATCTTATAGAAACATATAAAATTATAAAAGGACTGGACAAGCTAGATGCAGGAAAAATGTTCCCAATGTTGGGCGAGTCCAGAACCAGGGGCCACACAGTCTTAGAATAAAGGGGAGGTTATTTAAGACTGAGGTGAGAAAAAACGTTTCCACCCAGAGAGTTGTGAATTTGTGGAATTCCCTGGCACGGAGGCCAAGTCACTGGATGGATTTAAGAGAGAGTTAGATAGAGCTCTAGGGGCTGGTGGAATCAAGGGATATAGAAACATAGAAAATAGGTGCAAGAGGAGGCCATTATTCAAGGGAAGAACTGGGGGGGGGGGGGGGGGGGGGGGGGGGGGGAACGGAGAGAGAAACATAGAAAATAGGCGCAGGAGGAGGCCATTCGGCCCTTCGAGCCAGCACCGCCATTCATTGTGATCATCCAACTCAGAGAGCTCTGGGGGCTGGTGGAGTCAAGGGATATTGGGAGAAGGCAGGCATGGGTTATTGCTTGGGGACGATCAGCCATGATCACAATGAATGGCGGTGCAGGCTCGAAGGGCCGAATGGCCTCCTCCTGCACCTATTTTCTATGTTTCTATGTTTCTCTCTTCTCCCCCCCCCCCCCCCCCCCCCAGTTCTTCCCTTGACCTCAGTGAATAAAACAAACATCTGCTTTCATGAGCCTGTGGAGCAGGGCCAAATGCAGGGATCTGTCAACAGAGGGCAGCTGCTGGCGAAGGGAGCAGCCTCTTAACCCCGGCAACTTGGCGCGCTGTTGTAAGAGTATTTTACCCCCCAAGGAACGGCGAGTGATTAACGCGGCCTTTATCTTTTACGCGGCTTATTTCAGCGGCCCGGACACAGGGGAAGGCAAGGGATGGAACGGATCTGAAGTGAGACGGACAAAAAAAAAGGAGTCCCGACCCCGAAAGGTCGCCCATTCCTTCTTCCCTGCACAGTTAATGCCTGTCCCGCTGAGTTAACTCAGGCAGCAACTGTGGAGAGAAGGAATGGGCGACTATTCCTGGGGGCGGGACTCTCCTTCGGGCTGAGAGTCACAGGAAAGGGAAACAGGTACAGCAGGCAGTGAAGAAAGCCAATGGCACGTTGGCCTTCATAACAAGAGGAATCGAGTATAGGAGCAAAGAGGTCCTTCTGCAGTTGTACAGGGCCCTGGTGAGGCCACACCTGGAGTATTGTGTGCAGTTTTGGTCCCCTAATTTGAGGAAGGACATTATTGCTATTGAGGGAGCCCAGCGTAGGTTCACCAGGTTAATTCCCGGGATGGCGGGGACTGTCATACGCTGAGAGAATGGAGCGGCTGGGCTTGTACACTCTGGAGTTTAGGATGAGAGGGGATCTTATTGAAACATATAAGATTGTTAAGGGCTTGGACACACAAGAGGCAGGAAACATGTTCCCGATGTTGGGGGAGTCCAGAACCAGGGGCCACACACACAGTTTAAGAATAAGGGGTGAGCCATTTAGAACGGAGACGAGGAAACACTTCTTCACACAGAGAGTGGTGAGTCTGTGGAATTCTCTGCCTCAGTGGGCGGTGGAGGCCGGTTCTCTGGATGCTTTCAAGAGAGAGCTAGATAGGGCTCTTAAAAATAGCGGAGTCAGGGGATATGGGGAGAAGGCAGGAACGGGGTACTGATTGGGGATGATCAGCCGTGATCACATTGAATGGCGGTGCTAGCTGGAAGGGCCTCCTCCTGCACCTATTGTCTGTAGTCTACACAGGAGGTTCTCATTCTGTCCTGCCTTGCATATGTCGGCATTTGTTATTCATTCGGATTTCCCACGGTGAGGCCTGAAGTTTCAACATTCAGCAGGGATTTGGCAGAGACTCTGAGTTCGAGCGCTCGGCCTGGTGACGGGGTTGACGGGATGAGCTTCCAGCTAAGAAGCTGGCAAGGATATCAGGCTGAACAGCACTGAACACAATTTCACAGTGAACCACAAGGCTTTCGGGCAGCACAGCGATAGAGCTGCTGTCTCACGGCACCAGAAGGCCGGGCTCCATACTTAAGAATAAGGTGTCTTATGAACAAAGACTGCATAGACTCGGTTTATACTCTCTAGAATTTAGGAGATTGAGGGAGGACCTTATAGATACGTACAAAATTCTTAAGGGGTTGGACAGGCTAGATGCAGGAAGATTGTTCCCGATGTTGGGGAGGTCCAGGACAAGGGGTCACAGCTTAAGGATAAGGGGGAAATCCTTTAGGACCGAGATGAGCAGGACTTTTTTCACACAGAGAGTGGTGGGTCTCTGGAACTCTCTGCCACAGAGGGTAGTTGAGGCCAGTTCATTGGCTATATTTAAGAGGGAGTTAGATGTGGCCCTTGTGACTAAGGGGATCAGAGGGTATGGAGAGAAGGCAGGTACGGGATACTGAGTTGGATGATCAGCCATGATCATATTGAATGGCGGTGCAGGCTCGAAGCCCTTGTCCTGGACCTCCCCAACATCGGGAACAATCTTCCTGCATCTAGCCTGTCCAACCCCTTAAGAATTTTGTAAGTTTCTATAAGATCCCCCCTCAATCTCCTAAATTCTAGAGAGTATAAACCGAGTCTATGCAGTTTTTGTTCATAAGACAGTCCTGGCATCCCAGGGATCAGTCTGGTCCACCGCAGACCACCGCGCTCCACTTAACAATCTTATGTTTCAATCAGATCCCGTGTCATCCTTCTAAACTCCAGAACAGACAATGAACATGAACTTGACCTTGAATCGCAGCGAATACAAGCCCAGTCGACCCATTCTTGCATCATGTGTCAGTCCCGCCACCCCGGGAATCAGCCTGGCGGACCTACCGTGGGCTTGACGCGCGCACGCTCGCATCGAGACTCACCGACGTGGATGGGGGCCGGGAAGAGCCCGTACTCGTGGTCTCCGGGAATGTACTCCAGCTTCTCTCTCTTCACCAGGATCAGGCGGCTCTTGGGACTGAAGAACACATTTGTTGGTTAGCAACTGGGCCGCACAGAGAAACGAGCGCAACCTCGCTTGGAGAGTCCACAAATGTCACTGCACCCATTGGTTCACGCGACAACAAATGCCCCGTGAATCTCTCGAGTCACAGAGTGGTACAGTGCGGAGACAGCGCCCTTCGGCCCAACCCCCCCATGCCGGCCAAGAATGCCCCGGCTACACTAGTCCCACCAGCCTGCGTTTGGTCCAAACCTGTCCTATCCATGTTTGTTCAAGAAGCAACTGCAGATGCTGGAAAATCGAAGGTAGACAAAAGTGCTGGAGAAACTCAGCGGGTGCAGCAGCATCTACGGAGCGAAGGAAATAGGCAACGTTTCGGGCCGAAACCCTCGGGTCTCGGCCCAAAACGTTGCCTATTTCCTAAGGGTTTCGGCCCGAAACGTTGCCTATTTCCTTAGGGTTTCGGCCCGAAACGTTGCCTATTTCCTTCGCTCCATAGATGCTGCTGCACCCGCTGAGTTTCTCCAGCACTTTTATCGACCTGTCCTATCCATGTACCTGTCTAACTGTTTCTTAAACGTTGGGGGTAGTCCCAGCCTCAACTACCACCTCCGGCAGCTCGTTCCATACACCCACCACCGTCTGTGTGGAAAAGTTACCCCTCAGGTTCCTATTAAATCTTTTCCCCTTCAACTTGAACCTGTGTCCTCTGGTCCTCGATTCCCCTACTCTGGGCAAGAGACTCTGTGTCTACACGATTGACTCCTGTCATGATTTTGTACACTTCTATAAGATCTCCCCTCATCCTCCTACGCTCCATGGAGTAGAGACCCAACGTGCCCCAACCTCTCCCTGTAGCTCACACCCTCTAGTCCTGGCCAACAATTTGAGGAAGGATATTCTTGCTATTGAGGGAGTGCAGCGTAGGTTCACCAGGTTAATTCACCAGGAGAGAATGGAGCGGCTGGGCTTGTATACTCTGGAGTTTAGAAGGATGAGAGGGATTCTTATTGAAACGTAAGATTGTTAAGGGTTTTGACACGCTAGAGACAGGAAACATGTTCCCGATGTTGGGGGAGTCCAGAACCAGGGGCCACACACACAGTTTAAGAATAAGGAGTCAGCCATTTAGAACGGAGACGAGGAAATAGTTTTTCTCACAGAGAGTGGTGAGTCTGTGGAATTCTCTGCCTCAGAGGGCGGCGGAGGCCGGTTCTCTGGATGCTTTCAAGAGAGAGCTAGACAGGGCTCTTAAAGATAGCGGAGTCAGGGGATACAGGGAGAAGGCAGGAACAGGGTACTGATTGGGGATGATCAGCCATGATCACATTGAATGGCGGTGCTGGCTCGAAGGGCCGAATGGCCTCTACTCCTGCACCTATTGTCGATTGACATGGGGTAGACTGACCCCCCCCCCCCCACCCCCAATCTTTGCAAATCCCCAATCCTTCGCACACGTCAATTTAATGTCACGTTTCATGTATCTTGTGTTTTACGACGGTTGGCAGATTAATTCCCCTCCTTAATAAAAATTAATTTCCCTCCTGAAGTTCCATTGTATCCCATTGGTAAAATCCAACGGTGTAACATCTGCTAGCCCGGTGCATTCATCTCCCCCCACCTTCATCCCAGGCGGCACCTCTAACCACTCCAGTTGAATGAAGCCTTTCTAAGTAACTCTGTGGCAAAAGCTACAGCTCCGCGGCAACAGGTCCTTATAGAAACATATAAAGTTCTGAAAGGATTTTCAGTGTCGGGGCTTGATTGTTGGTGAAAAACACTCACTCGGGGACCTTGTAGACGTCAGAGTAGAGTCCTGCCTTCTGGTATTTCTTCTTTGGGGCTCGTGGCGCCTTCTTCTCCCTCTGGGCGGGCGGCGGAGGCGGCGGCTGCAGCGGCGGCGGCGAGCTGTCCGGCGTTGCCGTCTTTACCGGAGTCTCGGCCGGGGCGGCTGGCTCGGGGCACAGCTCGGGCGAGCTGGGCGCGGTGAACAAAGCAGTGGCGGTTTAATATCAACGACCGGGACACAAGCACGCGCGCCCGCACACACACGCACACACGCGCGCACACACACAGACACACACACGCACGCACGCACGCACGCACGCACACACACACACACACACACACACACACACTCTGAGCATTCCCGCGACCCAGCGCACTTCAACTCCCCCTCCCCCTCCCATTCCCAATCCGACCTTCCTGTTCTGGGCAAAACCAGGAAAGTAGATTATTATCTGAATGGTGGCCGATTAGGAAAAGGGGAGATGCAACGAGACCTGGGTGTCATGGTACACCAGTCATTGAAAGTAGGCAGCCCAGTCTGAAGAAGGGTCTCGACCCGAAACGTTGCCTATCTCCTTCGCTCCTTAGATGCTGCTGCACCTGCTGAGTTTCTCCAGCTTTTTGTGGAACCATTGAAAGTAGGCATGCAGGTGCAGCAGGCAGTGGAGAAAGCGAATGGTATGTCGGCATTCATAGCAAAAGGATTTGAGTATAGGAGCAGGGAGGTTCTACTGCAGTTGTACAAGGTCTTGGTGAGGCCACACCTGGAGTATTGCGTACAGTTCTGGTCTCCTAATCTGGGGAAAGACATTCTTGCCATAGAGGGAGTACGGAGAAGGTTCACCAGACTGATTCCTGGGATGGCAGGACTTTCATATGAAGAAAGACTGGATAGACTCGGCTAGTAATCGCTAGAATTTAGAAGATTGAGGGGGGATCTTATAGAAACGTACAAAATTCTCAACGGGTTGGACAGGCTAGATGCAGGAAGATTGTTCCCGATGTTGGGGAAGTCCAGGACAAGGGGTCACACAGTTTAAGGATAAGGGGGAAATCTTTTAGGACCGAGATGAGGAAAACATTTTTCTCACAGAGAGTGGTGAATCTGTGGAATTCTCTGCCACAGAAGGTAGTTGAGGCCAGTTCATTGGCTATATTTAAGAGGGAGTTAGATGTGGCCCTTGTGGCTAAAGGGATCAGGGGGTATGGAGAGAAGGCAGGTACGGGATACTGAGTTGGATGATCAGCCATGATCATATTGAATGGCGGTGCAGGCTCGAAGGGCCGAATGGCACCTCCTGCACCTATTTTCTATGTTTCTACGGGCCTCCTCCATGGTCAGAGTGAGACCCACCGTAAATTGAAGGAGCAGAACCTCATATTCCGCTTGGGCAGTTTACACCCCAGCGGTATGAACATAGACTTCTCCAATTTCAGGTAGTCCATGCTTACTCCTTCCATCCCCTACCCTTCTTAGCTCTCCCATAGCCCACTGTCTATGCCTTTTCCTTTCTTCCCACCACCCCCCCACGACATCAGTCTGAAGATGGGTCTCGACCACAAACGTCGCCCATTCCTTCTCTCCGTAGATGCTGCCTCACCCGCTGAGTTTCTCCAGCATTTCTGTCCACCTTCGACAAAGTGCTGGGGTAACTCGGTGGCTCAGCAACGAATTTGAACGTGGGATTTGAACTGCACAGGAAGGAACTGCGGAGAAGACACAGAATGCTGGAGTAACTCAGCGGGTCAGGCAGCATCTCTGGAGGGAAGGAATGGGTGACGTTTCCCGCTCGAGACCCTTCTTCAGACTGAGAATCGGGGGGGAGAGGGAGATAAAGAGATAAGGAAGTGCAAGTTACGAAAACAAGACAGAGATGGTGCTTGACCGAGTCTCATTTTCACACCTGACACTTCCTTATCTCTGTATCTCCCTCACCCCCTGACTCTCAGTCTGAAGAAGGGTCTCGACCCAAAACATCACCCATTCCTTCTCTCCGGAGATGCTGCCTGTCCCGCTGAGTTACTCCAGCATTTTGTGTCTATCTTGGGTGTGAACCAGCGTCTGCAGTTCCTTCCTTGGCAGTAGCAATTCCTTCTGTCTCTAAGGTATTCATATGTCCATCATGGAATATTCAATGCAATAACTCTTCAAAATTAAAAGAGTATTTAGATGAAGCTTCCCCTGAAAATTCCTGTGAATGAACATCTGAATGCCGTTGATCTGAAGATGAGGAGGAATTTCTTTAGTCAGAGAGTGGTGAATCTGTGGAATTCATTGCCACGGAAGGCTGTGGAAACCAAATGGATATTTTTTAAGGCGGAGATAGATAGGTTCTTGATTGGAAAGGGTGTCAGGGGTGTAAGAAGAAACTGCAGATGCTGCTTTAAATCGAAGATAGACACAAAAAGCTGGAGTAACTCAGCGGGTCAGGCAGCATCTGTGGGGAACATGGATAGGTGACGTTTCACAGAGTGCTGGAGTAACTCAGCGGGTCAGGCAGCATCTGTGGAGAACGTGGATAGGTGACGTTTCACAGAGTGCTGGAGTAACTCAGCGGGTCAGGCAGCATCAGTGGAGAACATGGATAGGTGACGTTTCACAGAGTGCTGGAGTAACTCAGCGGGTCAGGCAGCATCTGTGGAGAACGTGGATAGGTGACGTTTCACAGAGTGCTGGAGTAACTCAGCGGGTCAGGCAGCATCTGTGGAGAACGTGGATAGGTGACGTTTCACAGAGTGCTGGAGTAACTCAGCGGGTCAGGCAGCATCAGTGGAGAACATGGATAGGTGACGTTTCACAGAGTGCTGGAGTAACTCAGCGGGTCAGGCAGCATCTGTGGAGAACATGGATAGGTGACGTTTCGCAGAGTGCTGGAGTAACTCAGCGGGTCAGGCAGCATCTGTGGAGAACGTGGATAGGTGACGTTTCACAGAGTGCTGGAGTAACTCAGCGGGTCGGGCAGCATCTCTGTGGAGAGAAGGAATCTCGGGTCGAGACCCTTCTTCAGACTGAGGGTCAGGGGAGAGGGAGGCATGGAGATAAGGAAGGCCTAGGTGCGAACACTACATCAAAGGGGTCGCAGATCGAGGGAAATGCAATAGATCAGTGTGAGCTCGGGGAAGGTGACAATGTCAAATTTAATCTGGAGAAGGAATGGGTGACGTTTCGGGCCGAGAAACTTCTGAAGAAGGGTCTCGACCCGAAACGTCACCCATTTTCTCTCCAGAGATGATGCCTGTCCCGCTGAGTCACTGCAGCTTTTTGTGTCTATCTTGGGTGTCAGGGGTTATGGGGAGGAAGGAGGCGGGAGAATGCGGTTAAGAGAGAGATAGATCAGGCATGATTTAATGGGCCGAATGGCCTAATTCAGCTCCTATCGTTATGTTGGATCACAAAATCTGGGAACCCAGTTATTTTAAGACTTAAAAGCCTTGAGTGTTTCCACTGATATTTAAATCCTCATTCCCATTAATTGTCAGACTGGTTCAAAATGCAAACACAAACAGATTTTGGGAGCTTTGATTTTTGGATTGAACGACAGTGCCAAGAGCTGCCGTGCCCTCGCCTCTAGTCGGCCCAGATTCAAAGGGACAATAGGAGCAGCGTGAATGTAAAGCAGGCTGGAGTGTGGAAGGGGGCAGACTGACTGTCGGAGCTGCAGGGCCCGCTGGCCGGCCGGCCAGCCGGCTAGACACTCCTGGAGCCCAGCCAGCCTGCAGTCCCTCTGCCAGCGTCACCCACACTACTGGAGCTGGGTTCAAGCTCTGCTGCTGGGCATTGGCACGGTCCGCAGGCTCCTAGACCGGAGCCCTTGAGAATGGCACAGCCATGCGATGGGGGGGGGGGGGGGGAGAGGGAGGGGGGAGAGA
>CAUPSL010000166.1:0-10000 GCA_963514005.1 Raja brachyura
GGGGCCTGTGTTCTCCGCCTAGATAGCTCCTTGCCCGAGACTCTGATCGAGGTTTGACAACATTGAACGTTAGTAATCAGTCCCCGATGTGTTATATCGGAGACACAACTCACCTCCCACAAGACCGAAACGTCACCCATTCCTTCCTCCAGAGACGCTGCCTGTCCCGCTGAGTTACTCCAGCACTTTGTGTCTGTCCTTGGCTTAAACCAGCATCTGCAGTTCCTTCCTGCACATTTAACCTGCAAACGCCTTTGGAGTGTGGGAGGAAGCCGGAGCATCCGGGGAAAACCCACGCGGGTCACGGGAGAACGTGCAAACTCCGTACAGTCAGCACCCGGGGTCAGGATGGTAGAAACTTAGAAGGTAGACAAAAGTGCTGGAGAAAACTCAGCGGGTGCAGCAGCATCTACGGAGCGAAGGAGATAGGCGACGTTTCGGGTCGAGACCCTTCCTCAGAAACTTAGAAAATAGGTGCGGGAGAAGGCCATTCGGCCCTTCGAGCTCAGCACCGTCATTCATTGTGATCATGGCTGATCGTCCCCAATCAATAACCCGTGCCTGCCTTCTCCCCATATCCCTTGACTCCACTAGCCCCTAGAGCTCTATCTAACTCTCTCTTAAATCCATCAGTGACTTGGCCTCCACTGCCCTCTGTGGCAGGGAATTCCACAAATTCACAACTCTCTGGGTGAAAAAGTGTTTTTCCCACCTCAGTCTTAAATGACCTCCCCTTTATTCTAAGACTGTGTTGCCCCTGGTTCCGGGACTCGCCCAACATTGGGAACATTTTTCCTGCATCTAGCTTGTCCAGTCCTTCAATAATTTTATATGTTTCTATAAGACCCTCCCCTCATCCTTCTTAACTCAGTGAATGCAAGCCTAGTCTTTTCAATCTTTCCTCATACGACAGTCCCACCATCCCAGGGATCAATCTGGTGAACCTACACTGCACTGCCTCGATCACAAGGATGTCCTTCCTCAAATTAGGAGACCAAAACTGTACGCAATACTCCAGATGTGGTCTCACCAGAGCCCTGTACAACTGCAGAAGAACCTCTCTGCTCCTGTACTGAAATCCTCAAATTATGAAGGAGAATCCTTCTAAACTCCAGTGAATACAAGCCTAGTCTTTTCAATCTTTCCATATAACCATATAACCATATAACAATTACAGCACGGAAACAGGCCTTCTCGCCCTTCCAGTCCGTGCCGACCATTTATTTTCCCCTAGTCCCATCTACATGCACTCAGACCATACCCCTCCATTCCCTTCCCGTCCATATACCTATCCACTTTACTTTTAAATGTTAAAATCGATCCTGCCTCCACCACTTCTGCAGGAAGATCATTCCACACAGCCACCACTCTCTGAGTAAAGAGAAGTTTTCCCCCTCATGTTACCCCTAAACTTCTGTCCCTTAATTCTCATGTCATGCCTCTTGTTTGAATCTTCCCTACCCTCAATGGAAAAGCTTATCCACGTCAACTCTGTCTATCCCTTTCATAATTTTAAAGACCTCAATCAAGTCCCCCCTTAACCTTCTGCGCTCCAAAGAATAAAGACCCAACTTGTTCAACCTTTCTCTGTAACTTAGTTGCTGGAACCCAGGCAACATTCTAGTAAATCTCCTCTGTACTCTCTCTATTTTGTTGACATCCTTCCTATAATTAGGCGACCAATATGACATATGACAGTCCCCGCCATCCCAGGGATCAATTTGGTGAACCTACGCTGCACTGCCTCAATCACAAGGATGTTCTTCCTCAAATTAGGAGACCAAAACTGTACACAATACTCCAGGTGTGGTCTCACCAGAGCCCTGTACAACTGCAGAAAAACCTCTCTACTCCTGTACTGAAATCCTCTTGTTGTGAAGGAGGGTCTCGATTCGAAACGTCGCCCATTCCTTCTCTCCACAGATGCTGCTCACCCGCTGAGTTACACAGCATTTTTGTCTACCTTCGATTTTCCAGCATCTGCAGTTCCTTCTTGTTCCTCCCTTCTGATATCACTTTAGATAGACCTCAGAGAAACGTGTTCCCGATGTTGGGGGAGTCCAGAACCAGGGCCACACACAGTTTAAGAATAAGGAGTCGGCCATCTGGAACGGAGGCAAGGAAACACTTTTTCTCACAGAGAGTGGTGAGAGTCTGTGGAATTCTCTGCCTCAGAGGGGCGGTGGAGGGCCGGTTCTCTGGATGCTTTCAAGAGAGAGCTAGATAGGGCTCTTAAAGATAGCGGAGTCGGGGGATATGGGGAGAAGGCAGGAACGGGGTACAGATTGGGGATGATCAGCCATGATCACATTGAATGGCGGTGCTGGCTCGAGGGCTGAATGGCCTACTGCTGCACCTATTGTCATTAAGACAATAGATAATAGACAATAGGATCAATCTGGTGAACCTACGCTGCACTGCCTCGATCACAAGGATGTCCTTCCTCAAATTAGGAGACCAAAACTGTACAC
This sequence comes from Raja brachyura, assembly GCA_963514005.1. The sequence continues at coordinate 2,472 of CAUPSL010000166.1, forward strand.
AATACTCCAGGTGTGGTCTCACCAGAGCCCTATACACAACTGCAGAAGAACCTCTCTACTCCTGTACTGAAATCCTCTTGTTGTAGAAAACATAGAAAAATAGGTGCAGGAGTAGGCCATTCGGCCCTTCGAGCCTGCACCGCCATTCAATGTGATCATGTTATGAAGGAGAATCCTTCTAACTCCAGTGAATACAAGCCTAGTCTTTTCAATCTTTCCTCATACGACAGTCCCGCCATCCCAGGGATCGATCTGGACAGGATGTGACCCGGGTCTCTGTTGCTGTGAGGCCACCGTACCCGCCAAAAACGTCAACCCAATTTCTATCCGTTCTCCAATCGGGAAAATCCTTTGGGATTTCCTAGTTATCATTTTCCTGTGATGTACAATATATATATATATTTCCAATTAAATGTAGTCTGCTATGCATTTGATCCTGAAACGTTCCTCTGAGAATGGTCTGCCAGTTATCACAATTTGCATAGTTAAGGTCTTAAATGCACTCAAAGAGGCTTCATAAATGTCATTCGTAGAGCATTGTGAACTACGAGAGCCCTTGCCGCCTTCATCGTAAAAATCCTTCACGTTCTGCCCTGAGATGCAGCGCTGACACAGGCCCTTCGGCCCATCGAGTCCGTGCCGACCAGCGATCGCCCGTTCACACACTGGTTAGAACCATAGGTGCAGGAGTCGGCAATTGGCGCTGAAACAGGCCCTTCGGCCCATCGAGTCCGTGCCGACCAGCGATCGCTCGTTCACGTGCTAGTTAGAAACATAGAAACATAGAAAAATAGGTGCAGGAGTAGAGGCCATTCGGCCCTTCGAGCCTGCACCGCCATTCAATGTGATCATGGCTGATCATCCAACTCAGTATCCCGTACCTGCCTTATCTCCATACCCCCTGATCCCTTTAGCCACAAGGGCCACATCTAACGCCTCTTAAATATAGCCAATGAACTGGCCTCAACTACCTTCTGTGGCAGAGAATTCCACAGATTCACCACTCTCTGTGTGAAGAATGTTTTCCTCATCTCGGTCCTAAAGGATTTCCCCTTATCCTTAGACTGTGAAGGTGCAGGAGTCGGCCATTAGCGCTGAAACAGGCCCTTCGGCCCATCGGGTCCGTGCCGGCCAGCGATCCCCCATCCACACACTAGTTAGAAACAGAAAAATAGGTGCAGGAGTAGAGCCATTCGGCCCTTCGAGCCAGCACCGCCATTCACTGTGATCACGGCTGATCATCCCCAATCAGATCCCCCGTTCCTGCCTTCTCCCCCATAATCCCCTGACTCCGTTGGCCCCAAGAGCTGGATCTCTTTCGGAAGGAGAGAGAGGGAGAAGGGTTACACAAAAGGCTGAAGAAACTCAGCGGGTGCAGCAGCATCTAGGAGCGAAGGAGATAGGCGACGTTTCGGGTCGAGACCCTTTGTGTGTGAGGGAGAGAGGGGAGGGGGAAAGTGAAGGGATAGAGAGAAGAGGACAGCCAGGGAGGGAGGGGGTGGGAAGCAAGAAAGGGGGGGTGCAGGGAGGGAGGGAAGGTGGAGAAGTGGGTGGGAGAGTGAGAGTGTGGAGAGAAAATGATGAATAGAGTGGTGCATGGGAGGGGTGGGGGAGAGGGGGAGGGAGAGAGGGGCGGAGTAGAGAGAGAGAATGAGACAGAGAGTGAGAGAGAGAGAGAGAAAAAGAGAGAGATGGAGGGAGAGAGAGAGAGATACAGAGAGTGAGAGAGAGAGAGAGAAAAGAGACAGAGAGACAGAGAAAGAGAGAGAGATGGAGAGAGAGAGAGAGAGAGAGAAGAGACAGAGAGACAGAGAAGAGAGAGAGATGGAGAGAGACAGAGAGAGAGAGAGACAGAGAGAGAAAGAGAGAGAGATGGAGGGAGAGAGAGAGAGAAAAGAGACAGAGAGTGAAAGAGAGAGAGATGGAGAGAGAGAGAGATACAGAGAGTGAGAGAGAGAGAGAGAGAAAGAGACAGAGAGAGAAGAGAGAGAGATGGAGAGAGAGAGAGAGAGAGATGGAGAGAGAGAGAGATACAGAGAGTGAGAGAGAGAGAGAGAGAAAAGAGACAGAGAGAGAAAGAGAGAGAGATGGAGAGAGAGAGAGAGAGAAAGAGAGAGAGATGGAGAGAGAGAGAGATACAGAGAGTGAGAGAGAGAGAGAGAGAAAAGAGACAGAGAGAGAAAGAGAGAGAGATGGAGGGAGAGAGAGATACAGAGAGTGAGAGAGAGAGAGAGAGAAAAGAGACAGAGAGAGAAGAGAGAGAGATGGAGAGAGAGAGAGAGAGAAAAGAGACAGAGAGTGAGACAGAGAGAGAGTGAGACAGAGAGAGAGACAAAAAAACAGAGAGAATGAGAGAGAGATGGAGAGAGAGAGAGGGAAAAGGGATACAGAGAGAGCGAGACAGACAGATAGATAGATAGATAGATAGATAGATAGATAGATAGATAGATAGATAGATAGATAGATAGATAGATAGATAGATAGATAGATAGATAGATAGATAGATAGATAGATAGATAGATAGAAAGAGAGAGAGACAAAGAGCAAAACAGGCAGAGAGAGGGAATTGAGGTGAGGAGGGGGGAAAGAGGGGAGAGAGAGAATGCGGGAAGTGAAAATAGAGATGGGAGAAAGGAGAGATAGAGTGAAGGAGAGAGAGAGTGTGGCAGAGTGGCAGAGAGAGAGAGACAGAGAGAGTGAGAGAGAGAGTTACAGTGAGGCAGAGAGAGAGAGTGTGTGTGTGTGAGACACAGAGAGAGTGAGAGAGAGTGTGAGAGAGTGAGAGAGAGTGAATACAAGAGGCATCCTCCACTCAGCAGTGTCTGACTCAAAGCCAGTGGATGATTCGTGGGGAGAATAAATGGACGATGAGACGGAGTGAGCGCGGACCGAAGCAACACTCCATCAATGAATAAATAAAACATCGAGACATAGAGAGAGGCGGGCTGCGGACAGAGGCGGGGAATCATCCCAGAGATGGGGAGGGGAGAGGAGAGGGGGAGGAGAGGGGGGAGAGAGAGTGGGGGGAGGTTGAGGGGGAGAGGGGGAGACGGAAGGGAAAGAGGGAGGGAGAGAGAGAGAGGAGGAGAGAGGGAGGGGGAGAGAGGGGAGTGGAGAGGGAGGGGAGACAGAATGTGAGGGGGAAAGGGGGGCAGAGAGGGGAAGAGGAAGGGGAGGAGAGAGGAGAGCGGAGACGGAGGGGAGACAAAGGGGAAAGTGGAGGTGAGAGGGTGAGAGGGAAGGGAGAGAGGAGAGCAGAGAGAGAGAGGGGTTGAGAGAGGGGGAGAGGAGAGAGAGAGAGGGGTTGAGAGAGGGGGAGAGGAGAGAGAGAGAGGGGTTGAGAGAGGGGGAGAGGAGAGAGAGAGGGGGGTTGAGAGAGGGGGAGAGGAGAGAGAGAGAGGGGTTGAGAGGGGGAGAGGAGAGAGAGAGAGGGGTTGAGAGAGGGGGGAGAGGAGAGAGAGAGAGGAGGAGAGAGAGGAGGGAGAGGAGAGAGAGGAGGGAGAGGAGAGAGAGAGGAGGAGGGAGAGGCCGGAGGGAGAGAGAGTGGGGGGAGGGTGAGGGGGGAGAGAGAGGGGGAGAGAGAGGAGGGAGAGGAGAGAGAGAGGAGGAGGGAGAGGGGGAGAGAGAGGCCGGAGGAGAGAGAGGAGGGAGAGGAGAGAGAGAGGAGGGAGGGGAGAGGGAGAGAGAGGCCGGAGGGAGAGAGAGTGGGGGGAGGGTGAGGGGGAGAGGGGGAGACAGAAGGGAAAGAGGGAGGGAGAGGGGAGGAGAGAGAGAGGAGCGGAGAGGGAGGGGAGACAAAAGGGAAAGGGGGGAGAGAGGTGAGGGGGGGAGCAGAAGAGAGAGGGAAGACAGAGGAGAGGGAGAGGAGAGAGAGGGGGGGTCAGAGAGGGAGGAGGGGGGGGATTGAATGGAGGAATTATGCACGGATATTTATTATGGAGTGGAATAAAAATAGCTGCTATCCCATATTTAAATAATCAGTGTCAGCTCACATTGACCTAGATACACAGAGCTTAAAATAACACCAGCTCCTTGGAGCATCCGGTGAAGTTTAATGGCTGCAGCGGAGATTCAGGGGCTGCGGCGGAGATTTACGAGGATGTTGCCAGGACGGGATGGCGCGTGAGATACCCCGCAGAGTTGCCGGAGTCACTCAGCGGGTCGGGCAGCATCTGTGTGGGGAATGTGGACAGGTACAGAGTCCCGCTGAGTAAAGGGCCTGTCCCACCAGCATCCGACTCCATGCGATGAACGCGATCAAACTAGAAGCGGGGGCCGCGCGGAGGTCGGGCGATCCCCCGTACAGGGCCGCTCCCACCAGCATGCGCCTGCATGCGGCCAGCGCGACCAAACCGGCAGCGAGGGGCCGCGCGGAGGTCGGGTGAGTGGCGCAACGCGGCGCAAAGTGAGGCGAACTTGGAGCGAAGTCTTAAAGGTAAGTTCGCCAGGACAGAGAGGGACACAGGGGCACAGAGCCACACACATAGAGGGTCACGGAGGCACACACATAGAGGGCCACGGAGGCACACACACAGAGGGCCACGGAGCCACACATTGAGGGTCACGGAGGCACCTACAGATAGGTTCACGGAGGCACAACGTCGGGGCGGTGCGTAAAGCGTCGAGGCGACTGCGAGCCGACAAGCCGTTGCCGCGCGGAATTTTTGAACACTGTCAGTTTTTCGGAGACTGAAGAAGGGTTTTGCCCCAAACGTCGCCTATTTCCTTCGCTCCATAGATGCTGCCTCACCCGCTGAGTTTCCCCAGCATTTTTGTCTACCTTCGATTTTCCAGCATCTGCAGTTCCTTCTTAAACATGTTCCCGATGTTGGGGGAGTCCAGAACCAGGGGCCACACGCACACACAGTTTAAGAATAAGGGGTCGGCCATTTAGAACGGAGATGAGGAATCACTTTTTCTCACAGAGAGTTGTGAGTCTGTGGAATTCTCTGCCTCAGAGGGCGGTGGAGGCCGGTTCTCTGGATGCTTTCAAGAGAGAGCTAGATAGGGCTCTTAAAAATAGCGGAGTCAGGGGATATGGGGAGAAGGCAGGAACGGGGTACTGATTGGGGATGATCAGCCGTGATCATTCACTGGAGTTTAGAAGGATGAGGGGGGAATCTTATAGAAACATATAAAATTATAAAAGGACTGGACAAGCGAGATGCAGGAAAAATGTTCCCAATGTTGGGCGAGTCCAGAACCAGGGGCCACACAGTCTTAGAATAAAGGGGAGGTCATTTAAGACTGAGGTGAGAAAGAGAGTTGTGAATGTGTGGAATTCCCTGCCACAGAGGGCAGTGGAGGCCAAATCACTGGATGGATTGAAGAGAGAGTTAGATAGAGCTCTAGGGGCTGGTGGGGTCAAGGGATATGGGGAGAAGGCAGGCACGGGTTATTGATTGGGGATGATCAGCCGTGATCACAATGAATGGCGGTGCTGGCTCGAAGGGCCGAATGGCCTCCTCCTGCACCTATTTCGATGTTTCTCTGATGACGGAGAATGGCGGTGCTGGCTCGAAGGGCCGAATGGCCTCTACCCCTGCACCTATTGTCTATAATCTATTGAATGGCTGTGCTGGCTCGAAGGGCCGAATGGCCTCTACTCCTGCACCTATTGTCTATTGTCTATTGAATGGCGGTGCTGGCTCGAAGGGCCGAATGGCCTCCTCCTGCACCTATTGTCTATGTGTCTATGATCACAATGAATGGCAGTGCTGGCTCGAAGGGCCGAATGGCCTCCTCCTGCACCTATTGTCTATTGAATGGCGGTGCTGGCTCGAAGGGCCGAATGGCCTCTACTCCTGCACCTATTGTCTGCTGGCCTCGGTGACAATTCCCTCTACGCCCGGATCGTTTGGTCCCGGATATTAACAGGAGCGAGGTTGAGATTGTAAAACCTAATCACTTTCTTCCCTGCCTAGCTCTGCTTCCATCGATGCCTTCCCTGTCAAGCCTGTTAAATTATCAATGAGCTGTGAACGACACGAAGATTAGTGGTTTCATTTCTGTTATTTTGCAGTTTTATAGAGTTTTAATTCAGCCGGAACGGTGTCGACAGAGGGATTAGCCACATGCGGCAAGCAACTGCAGATGTTGCTCCAGGTCTTGGGCTCAGAAGGTCAGCAGACAATAGACAACAGGCGCAGGAGTAGGCCATTCGGAGACCACAACTGTACACAATACTCCAGATGTGGTCCCACCAGAGCCCCACACAACTGCAGAAGGACCTCTCCACTCCTGTACTGAAATCCTCTTTTATGAAGAAGGGTCTCGACCCGAAACGTCACCTATTCCTTCTCTCCATAGATGCTGCCTCACCCGCTGAGTTTCTCCAGCATTTCTGTGTATATATATATATATATGTGTGTGTGTGTGTGTGTATATATATGTGTGTGTATATATATATGTGTGTGTGTGTGTGTATATATATGTGTGTGTATATATATATGTGTGTGTGTGTATATATATATGTGTGTGTGTGTGTATATGTGTGTGTGTGTATATATATGTGTGTGTGTGTGTGTATATATATGTGTGTGTGTGTGTGTGTGTATATATATGTGTGTGTGTGTGTATATATGTGTGTGTGTGTGTGTATATATGTGTGTGTGTGTATATATGTGTGTGTGTGTGTGTGTGTATATATATGTGTGTGTGTGTATGTGTGTGTGTGTATATATATGTGAGTATATATATGTGTGTGTGTGTGTATATATATGTGTGTGTGTGTGTATATATGTGTGTGTGTGTATATATGTGTGTGTGTGTGTGTGTGTATATATGTGTGTGTGTGTATATATATATATATGTGTGTGTGTATATATATATGTGAGTATATATATGTGTGTGTGTGTGTGTATATATATGTGTGTGTGTGTATGTGTGTGTGTGTATATATATGTGAGTATATATATGTGTGTGTGTGTATATACATGTGTGTATGTGTGTGTGTGTATATATATGTGAGTATATATATGTGTGTGTGTGTGTATATATATGTGTGTGTGTGTGTATATATGTGTGTGTGTGTGTGTATATATGTGTGTGTGTGTGTGTGTGTGTGTGTATATATGTGTGTGTGTGTATATATATATGTGTGTGTGTATATATATATGAGTATATATATATGTGTGTGTGTGTGTGTGTATATATATATTAATGTGTGTGTATATATGTGTTACAAAATTCTTAAGGGGTTGGACAGGCTAGATGCAGGAAGATTGTTCCCGATGTTGGGGAGGTCCAGGACAAGGGGTCACAGCTTAAGGATAAGGGGGAAATCCTTTAGGACCGAGATGAGAAGGACTTTTTTCACACAGAGAGTGGTGGGTCTCTGGAACTCTCTGCCACAGAGGGTAGTTGAGGCCAGTTCATTGGCTATATTTAAGAGGGCGTTAGATGTGGCCCTTGTGGCTAAAGGGATCAGGGGGTATGGAGAGAAGGCAGGTACGGGATACTGAGTTGGATGATCAGCCATGATAACATTGAATGGCGGTGCAGTCTCGAAGGGCCGAATGGCCTCTACT
>CAUPSL010000166.1:15000-37046 GCA_963514005.1 Raja brachyura
TGTAGGATAGTGTGTGTGTGTGGGATAGTGTGTGTGTGTGTGTGTAGGATAGTGTGTGTGTGTGGGATAGTGTGTGTGTGTGTGTGTAGGATAGTGTGTGTGTGTGGGATAGTGTGTGTGTGTGTCGGATAGTGTGTGTGTGTGTGTGGGATAGTGTGTGTGTGTGGGATAGTGTGTGTGTGTGTGTCGGATAGTGTGTGTGTGGGATAGTGTGTGTGTGTGTGTGTCGGATAGTGTGTGTGTGGGATAGTGTGTGTGTGTGTCGGATAGTGTGTGTGTGTGTGTGTGGGATAGTGTGTGTGTGTGGGATAGTGTGTGTGTGTGTGTAGGATAGTGTGTGTGTGTGGGATAGTGTGTGTGTGTGTGTAGGATAGTGTGTGTGTGTGTGGGATAGTGTGTGTGTGTGTGTAGGATAGTGTGTGTGTGTGTGGGATAGTGTGTGTGTGTGTGTCGGATAGTGTGTGTGTGTGTGTCGGATAGTGTGTGTGTGGGATAGTGTGTGTGTGTGTGTAGGATAGTGTGTGTGTGTGGGATAGTGTGTGTGTGTGTCGGATAGTGTGTGTGTGTGTGTGGGATAGTGTGTGTGTGTGGGATAGTGTGTGTGTGTGTGTGTGTGTGTGTCGGATAGTGTGTGTGTGGGATAGTGTGTGTGTGTGTGTGGGATAGTGTGTGTGTGTGTCGGATAGTGTGTGTGGGATAGTGTGTGTGTGTGGGATAGTGTGTGTGTGTGTGTGTGGGATAGTGTGTGTGTGTGGGATAGTGTGTGTGTGTGTCGGATAGTGTGTGTGTGTGTCGGATAGTGTGTGTGTGGGATAGTGTGTGTGTGTGGGATAGTGTGTGTGTGTGGGATAGTGTGTGTGTGTGTCGGATAGTGTGTGTGTGTGTGTGTGGGATAGTGTGTGTGTGTGGGATAGTGTGTGTGTGTGGGATAGTGTGTGTGTGTGTGGGATAGTGTGTGTGTGTGTGTGTGGGATAGTGTGTGTGTGTGGGATAGTGTGTGTGTGTGTCGGATAGTGTGTGTGTGTGTGTGTGGGATAGTGTGTGTGTGTGGGATAGTGTGTGTGTGTGTCGGATAGTGTGTGTGTGTGTCGGATAGTGTGTGTGTGTGTGTGTGGGATAGTGTGTGTGTGTGTGTGTGTGTGTGGGGGATAGTCTGTGTGTGTGTGGGATACATAGAAACATAGAAATTAGGTGCAGGGGTAGAGGCCATTCGGCCCTTCGAGCCTGCACCGCCATTCAATATGATCACGGCTGATCATCCAACTCAGTATCCCGTACCTGCCTTCTCTCCATACCCCCTGATCCCTTTAGCCACAAGGGCCACATCTAACTCCCTCTTAAATATAGCCAATGAACTGGCCTCAACTACCCTCTGTGGCAGAGAGTTCCAGAGACCCACCACTCTCTGTGTGAAAAAAGTCCTTCTCATCTCGGTCCTAAATGATTTCCCCCTTATCCTTAAGCTGTGACCCCTTGTCCTGGACCTCCCCAACATCGGGAACAATCTTCCTGCATCTAGCCTGTCCAACCCCTTAAGAATTTTGTAAGTTTCTATAAGATCCCCTCTCAATCTCCTAAATTCTAGAGAGTATAAACCGAGTCTATGCAATCTTTGTTCATAAGACAGTCCTGACATCCCAGGAATCAGTCTGGTGAACCTTCTCTGCACTCCCTCTATGGCAATAATGTCCTTCCTCAGATTTGGAGACCAGAATTGTGTGGCACCCATTGTGTGTGTGTGTGTCGGATAGTGTGTGTGTGTGTGTGTGTCGGATAGTGTGTGTGTGTCGGATAGTGTGTGTAGGATAGTGTGTGTGTGTGTGGGATAGTGTGTGTGTGTGTCGGATAGTGTGTGTGTGTGTGTGTGGGATAGTGTGGTGTGTGTGTGTCAGATAGTGTGTGTGTGTGTGTGTCGGATAGTGTGTGTGTGTCGGATAGTGTGTGTAGGATAGTGTGTGTGTGTGTGGGATAGTGTGTGTGTGTGTCGGATAGTGTGTGTGTGTGTGTGTGGGATAGTGTGGTGTGTGTGTGTCAGATAGTGTGTGTGTGTGTCAGATAGTGTGTGTGTGTGTCAGATAGTGTGTGTGTGTGGGATAGTGTGTGTGTGTGTGTCAGATAGTGTGTGTGTGTGTCAGATAGTGTGTGTGTGTGGGATAGTGTGTGTGTGTGTGTCAGATAGTGTGTGTGTGTGTCAGATAGTGTGTGTGTGTGTGTCAGATAGTGTGTGTGTGTGTCAGATAGTGTGTGTGTGTGTCAGATAGTGTGTGTGTGTGTCAGATAGTGTGTGTGTGTGTCAGATAGTGTGTGTGTGTGTCAGATAGTGTGTGTGTGTGTGTGGGATAGTGTGTGTGTGTGTCGGATAGTGTGTGTGTGTGTGTCAGATAGTGTGTGTGTGTGTGTCAGATAGTGTGTGTGTGTGTCAGATAGTGTGTGTGTGTGTGTCAGATAGTGTGTGTGTGTGTGTCAGATAGTGTGGGTGTGTGTGTCAGATAGTGTGTGTGTGTGTGTGGGATAGTGTGTGTGTGTGTGTCAGATAGTGTGTGTGTGTGTCAGATAGTGTGGGTGTGTGTGTCAGATAGTGTGTGTGTGTGTGTGGGATAGTGTGTGTGTGTGTGTGTCAGATAGTGTGTGTGTGTGTCAGATAGTGTGTGTGTGTGTCAGATAGTGTGTGTGTGTGTCAGATAGTGTGTGTGTGTGTCAGATAGTGTGTGTGTGTGTGTCAGATAGTGTGTGTGTGTGTGTGGGATAGTGTGTGTGTGTGTGTCAGATAGTGTGTGTGTGTGTCAGATAGTGTGTGTGTGTGTCAGATAGTGTGTGTGTGTGTGTGTCAGATAGTGTGTGTGTGTGTCAGATAGTGTGTGTGTGTGTCAGATAGTGTGTGTGTGTGTGGGATAGTGTGTGTGTGTGTGTGTCAGATAGTGTGTGTGTGTGTCAGATAGTGTGTGTGTGTGTCAGATAGTGTGTGTGTGTGTCAGATAGTGTGTGTGTGTGTCAGATAGTGTGTGTGTGTGTGTGTGTGTGTGTCAGATAGTGTGTGTGTGTGTCAGATAGTGTGTGTGTGTGTGTCGGATAGTGTGTGTGTGTGTGTGTGGGATAGTGTGGTGTGTGTGTGTCAGATAGTGTGTGTGTGTGTGTCAGATAGTGTGTGTGTGTGTGTGTGTCAGATAGTGTGTGTGTGTGTCAGATAGTGTGGGTGTGTGTGTCGGGTAGAGTTGCCACCTCACAGCGCCAGAGACCCGGGTTCGATCCCGACCACGGGTGCTGTCTGTGCAGAGTTTGCACGTTCTCTCCCCGTGACCTGCGTGGGTTTTCTCCGGGTGCTCCGGTTTCCTCCCACACTCCAAAGACGTGCGGGTTTGTAGGTTAATTGACTTGGTACAAATGTAAAATGTCCCCAGTGTGTGTGTGGGATAGTGTTAGTGTGCGGGGATCGCTGGTCGGCATGGACTCGCTGGGCCGAAGGGCCTGTTTCGACGCTGTGGGCGGGAGGAGATGTTCTGGTAGTTCTATCAAACACACGGAAACATACGGAACAGTAAATCGTGTGATATATTTGTGTTAAAGCAACATATGTCACGCTTTCTGTTCTATAATTAAACCCAGGTCGGCTTAATCTCATCGAGAAAAATTACCCGAGGGGCAACTGCTCCAGACAGAGGGGGAGGGAGAGAGAGAGAGAGAGAGGAGAGAGGAGGAGAGAGAGAAGGAGAGAGAAGGAGAGAGAGGAAGAGAAGGAGGGAGGGGGAGAGAGAGAGAGGGAGGGAGATGGAGAGAGAGAGAGGGAGGGAGATGGAGAGAGAGAGAGGGAGGGAGAGGGAGAGGGGGAGAGGAGAGAGAGAGAGGGAGATGGAGAGAAGGAGGGAGAGGGAGAGAGAGAGAGGGAGGGAAGGGGAGAGAGCGAGAGGGAGGGAGAGGGAGAGGGAGGGAAGGGGAGAGAGAATGAGAGGGGGAGAGAGGGAGAGAGAGAGAGGAGGAGAGGGGAGAGAGAGTGAGGGAGAGAGGGAGAGGGAGAGAGATAGGGAGAGAGAGGGAGAGAGAGGGAGTGGAAGAGAGAGGGAAGGAGAGGGGGAGAGGAGAGAGAGAGAGAGGGGGAGGGAGAGGGAGATAGAAAGGGAGAGAGACAGAGAGGAGGAGAGAGAGGGACAGAGGTGGACAGAGGGAAAGGGAGAGAGAGAGAGAGAGAGAGAGGGGGGAGAGAGAGATAGTGGCAGAGGGAGGAGGAGAGAGAGGGGTAACTTTTCCACACAGAGGGTGGTGGGTGTACGGAACGAGCTGCCGGAGGAGGTAGTTGAGGCTGGGACTATCCCAACGTTTAAGAAACAGTCGGACAGGTGCATGGATAGGACAGGATTGGAGGGATATGGACCAAACGCGGGCAGGTGGGACTAGTGTAGACGGGGCGTGTTGGCCGGTGTGGGCAAGTCGGGCCGAAGGGCCTCTTTCCACGGTGTACCACTCCTTGACTCTGTGAAGAACGTCACCCATTCCTTCGCTCCATAGATGCTGCCGCACCCGCTGAGTTTCCAGAAGGGCCTCGACCCGAAACGTCACCTATTCCTTCGCTCCATAGATGCTGCCGCACCCGCTGAGTTTCCAGAAGCGTCTCGACCCGAAACGTCGCCCATTCCTTCGCTCCATAGATGCTGCCTGTCCCGCTGAGTTATTCGGGCATTTTTTTTAAATGTATTAATTTAAAATATATATATATTTATTGGAGGTAAATACATCACTGTCCACACACATATACCGTTACAGTCGTTGTACCCCATACTTTTTATAGCTTTTAAAGAAAAAAAATAGAGAGAAAGAGAGTGTAAAGGGTTGTGCGAGTGAAAGAGGGTCCCAAAGGGGGAGAAGAAAGCCTTGGTCAAGGAATTACAAAAGGGGGTTAAGACATAGACCCTAAAGAAAGAAATGGAAAATTTAAAAAAGCTAGTTGTTATGTTCTATATATCACGCAAACGGAATCCACCAACTCGATAGTTTTCCATCCCCCCCCTACCAAGGCCCGAGGTACTCCTGCACCCTATCTTTGTAGCAATTCTATAAATGCACACCACCTCTGATAGAAACAATCTGATTTTCATTCTCCCCATATCCCCTGACTCCGCTATTTTTAAGTCCTATCTAGCTCTCTCTTAGAAAGCAACCAGTGATTTGGCCTCCACCGCCCTCTGTGGCAGAGAATTCCACAGACTCACAACTCTCTGGGTGGAAAAGTGTTTCCTCATCGGTCATTCAATGATCATATTGAATGGCGGTGCAGGCTCGAAGGGCCGAATGGCCTCCTCCTGCACCTGTTGTCTGTCCTAAATGGCCTAATCCAGTCTTCTTAACTTTGTACACATCTGTACCTTCTGGAAATCTGCTCTTAAACGTCGGTATAGTCACAGCCTCAACTACCTCCTCCGGCAGCTCGTTCCATACACCCCCCCTACCAAGGCCCGAGGTTCTCCCGCACCCTATCTTTGTAGTAATTCTATAAATGCACACCACCTCTGATAGAAGCGTTCTGATTTTCCTTCTCATATCTCCCAGATGTAGTGCTTCAAACATCGTTGAAATCCACATATTTAATGTTGGTATCGGGGCATTTTTCCCAGAATTTTAAGATTAGTTTGTTTTCCTATTATTAAGCCGTAATCAAATAAATTCTTTTGATGCATAGAAACATAGAAATTAGGTGCAGGAGTAGAAGCCATTCGGCCCTTCGAGCCTGCACCGCCATTCAATATGATCATGGATCTTATAGAAACTTACAAGATTCTTAAGGGGTTGGACAGGCTAGATTGTTCCCGATGGCGGGAAGATTGTTCCCGATGTTGGGGAGGTCCAGGACAAGGGGGTCACAGCTTAAGGATAAGGGGGAAATCCTTTAGGACCGAGATGAGAAGGACTTTTTTCACACAGAGAGTGGTGGGTCTCTGGAACTCTCTGCCACAGAGGGTAGTTGAGGCCAGTTCATTGGCTATATTTAAGAGGGAGTTAGATGTGGCCCTTGTGGCTAAAGGGATCAGAGGGTATGGAGAGAAGGCAGGTACGGGATACTGAGTTGGATGATCAGCCATGATCATATTGAATGGCGGTGCAGGCTCGAAGGGCCGAATGGCCTCTACTCCTGCACCTAATTTCTATGTTTCTATGGCTGATCATCCAACTCAGTATCCCGTACCTGCCTTCTCTCCATACCCCCTGATCCCTTTAGCCACAAGGGCCACATCTAACTCCCTCTTCAATATAGCCAATGAACTGGCCTCAACTACCCTCTGTGGCAGAGAATTCCACAGATTCACCACTCTCTCTGTGTGGAAAAAAGAAATTCTCATCTCGCTCCGAAAAGACTTCCCCCTTATCCTTAAACTGTGTGACCCCTTGTCCTGGACCTCCCCAACATCGGGAACAATCTTCCTGCATTTAGCCTGTCCAACCCCTTAAGAATGTTGTACGTTTCTATAAGATCCCCCCTCAATCTTTTGAATTCTAGCGAGTACAAGGGCCACATCTAACTCCCTCTTAATATACAAATTTAATTCCGAACTACCGGATTTTTTAATCTCTCTTCGGTGTAAACCAGCATCTGCAGTTCCTTCCTACACTAGAGTGATATTATTTTGGGTCGGGTATTAAGCTTTGTTCGAATACTTTTATAAAGGCAACCTGTACAGTTTTTTTTTGCAGGTTAAGTTAATATTTCCACGGAGACCGCTCCCTCCATAACTCCCTTGTCAATTCTTCCCTTCCCTCCCGCTCCACCCCTTCCCCGGGCACTTTTCCCTTGCAACCGCAAGAGATGCTACACTTGTCCCTTCACCTCCCCCCCCTCGACTCCATCCAAGGACCCGAGCAGTCTTTCCAGGTCCGACAGAGGTTCACCTGCACCTCCTCCAACCTCATCTACTGCATCCTTTGCTCCAGATGCCAGCTGATCTATATCGGTGAGACCAAGCGGAGGCTTGGCGATCGCTTCGCCCGACACCTCCGCTCGGTCCGCAATAACCAACCCGACCTCCCGGTGGCTCAGCACTTCAACTCCCCCTCCCATTCCCAATCCCAATCCGACCTTTCCGTCCTGGGCCTCCTCCATGGCCAGAGTGAGTCCCACTACAAATTGGAGGGGCAGCACCTCATATTTCGCTTGGGTAGTTTACACCCCAGCGGTACGAACATTGACCTCTCCAATTTCAGGTAGTCCCTGCTTCCTCCCTCCTTCCCCTCCCCTCCCCGGCTCCCCCACTGTCTCCGCCTCTTCCTTTCCTCTTCCCCCCCCTCTCCCACCCCCACATCAGTCTGAAGAAGGGTCTCGCCCCGAAACGTCGCCCATTCCCTCTCTCCACAGACGCTGCCTCACCCGCTGAGTTCTGAGTTCCTCCAGCATTCTGCGTCCACCTTTCGATTTTCTCCAGCATCTGCAGTTCCTTCTTAAGCAAGTTCAACATAATTGTTATTTCAGAGCCGAGGATGGTAATGGTTATGCTAACGAGGTCGCAGTTATGAATGTAAATGGTGTCTAATTGGAATATAGCCTTCAATTTAACTTCCGAGGACTTCCTTCACCAACCTTGGACCGAATAATCACCTTGATTGCTCGAGTTTGCATGTTAATTAGCTGGCTAAATGAGGGGTAATTTGCATATGGAAATGACATTAATTAGGTAAATAGTTCCTGGCTCGAAACAAAAAAAGTTTTACCCCTGCGGAAAAAGTTGGTGAGGAGAATTTGTGTTTTGTCTTAGGTTGTCCGATCTCGATCCTGGGGGGGGGGGGGGAGATGTGGGGGGGGGGGGGGTGATGGGGGGGAGGGGGGGAGGGGCAGAGGTGAGGGGGTTTCAGAGACGGGGGCCCGAGTCACACAGCACAGAACCAGTGCAGAAGTTTGGTCTTAATTCCCACTGATGTTTCCACTAGTGGGAGAGTCTAGAGTCTAGGACCAGAGGGCACAGCCTCAGAATTAGAGGACGTTCCTGTAGGAAGTATAGAAGTCTAGGAAGTATGTGCATAGTTCCCTGAAGGTGGAATCGCATGTAGGCAGGGTGGTAAAGAAAGCTTTTGGTGTGCTGGCCTTTTCCTGGGATCTGTTCTCGTAAAACCTCCTCTGAGTGGGCTGAAAGATGGCAGATGGAGTTTAATGCTGATAAGTGTGAGGTGCTACATCTTGGCAGGACAAATCAAAATAGGACGTACATGGTAAATGGTAGGGAATTGAGGAATGCTGTGGAACAGAGGGATCTAGGAATAACTATGCATAGTTCCCTGAAGGTGGAATCGCATGTAGATAGGGTGGTAAAGAAAGCTTTTGGTGTGCTGGCCTTTATACATCAGAGCATTGAATATAGGAGTAGGGAAGTAATGTTAAAATTGTACAAGGCATTGGTGAGACCAATTCTGGAGTATGGTGTACAATTTTGGTTGCCTAGTTATAGGAAGGATGTCAACAAAATAGAGAGAGTACAGAGGAGATTTACTAGAATGTTGCCTGGGTTCCAGCAACTAAGTTACAGAGAAAGGTTGAACAAGTTAGGTCTTTATTCTTTGGAGCGCAGAAGGTTAAGGGGGGACTTGATTGAGGTCTTTAAAATGATGAAAGGGATAGACAGAGTTGACGTGGATAAGCTTTTCCCATTGAGGGTAGGGAAGATTCAAACAAGAGGGCATGACATGAGAATTAAGGGACAGAAGTTTAGGGGTAACATGAGGGGGAACTTCTTTACTCAGAGAGTGGTGGCCGTGTGGAATGATCTTCCTGCAGAAGTGGTGGAGGCAGGATCGATTGTAACATTTAAAAGTAAAGTGGATAGGTATATGGACGGGAAGGGAATGGAGGGGTATGGTCTGAGCGCAGGTAGATGGGACTAGGGGAAAATAAATGGTCGGCACGGACTGGAAGGGCGGAGAGGGCCTGTTTCCGTGCTGTAATTGTTATATGGTTATAAGATGAAATAACCTCATCACGTGGGCAAGGAATCATTTATTACATGCAATGTTTTTAATTTGAGGATCATATTTAGGAGTGTCCCGAGTCCAAGTCAGGGGGTATGGAGAGAAGGCAGGTACGGGATACTGAGTTGGATGATCAGCCATGATCATATTGAATGGCGGTGCAGGCTCGAAGGGCCGAAAGGTCCAATCTCGACGTCAGCTGAGATCTTGTTAATCCCAAAACTATTCTGGGATATACAATAGACAACAGACAATAGGTGCAGGAGTAGAGGCCATTCGGCCCTTCGAGCCAGCACCGCCATTTAATGTGATCATGGCTGATCATCCCCAATCAGTTCCCCGTTCCTGCCTTTTCTCCCCATATCCCCTGACTCCGCTATCTTTAAGAGCCCGATCTAGCTCTCTCTTGAAAGCATCCAGAGAACCGGCCTCCACCGCCCTCTGAGGCAGAGAATTCCACAGACTCACCACTCTCTGTGAGAAAAAGTGTTTCCTCGTCTCCGTTCTAAATGGCCGACCCCTTATTCTTAAACTGTGTGTGTGTGTGGCCCCTGGTTCTGGACTCCCCCAACATCGGGAACGTGTTTCCTGCCTCTAGCGTGTCCAAACCCTTAACAATATTACATGTTTCAATGAGATCCCCTCTCATCCTTCCAAACTCCAGAGTGTACAAGCCCAGCCGCTCCATTCTCTCAGTGTATGACAGTCCCGCCATCCCGGGAATTAACCTGGTGAACCTACGCTGGGCTCCCTCAATAGCAAGAATGTCCTTCCTCAAATTAGGGGACCAAAACTGTGCACAATACTCCAGGTGTGGTCTCACCAGGGCCCTGTACAACTGCAGAAGGACCTCTTTGCTGCTATATTCGACTCATCTTGTTATAAAGGCCAACAGGCCAAAACTGCACACAATACTCCAGGTGTGGTCTCACCAGGGCCCTGTACAACTGCAGAAGGACCTCTTTGCTCCTATACTCAACTCCTCTTGTTATGAAGGCCAACATGCCATTGGCTTCCTTCACTGCCTGCTGTACCTGCATGCTTACTTTCATGAAGAAGGGCCTCGACCCGAAACTATAACGTGTCCCGTTCTATTCTCTCCAGAGACGCTGCCAGTCCCGCTGAGTTACTCCAGCACTTTGTGTCTTTTCTCGGGTGTAAGCCGGCGCATCTGCAGTTCCTTCCTGCGCGCTATCGCGATGCAAGTGAGAATGCCATCGTTCCGTTTTCGAGACCCGGGTTCCATCCCGACCGCGGGTGCTGTCTGTACGGAGTTTGCACGTTCTCCCCCGTGACCCGCCTGGTCGGCACGGACTCGGTGGGCCGAAGGGCCTATTTCCGTGCTGTATCACCAGAGATGCTGCCTGACCCGCTGAGTTACTCCAGCACTTTGATTTTGCTCTCAACTACGCTCCTTACACTCTGGCCTGAATAGACAATAGGTGCAGGACTAGGCCATTCGGCCCTTCGAGCCAGCACCGCCCTTGCACCTTGAACTAGAATTGATTCTACGGACAAACTTGGAGAAACAGTTAATATGCTAATTAATTATTCACGCTCATTGATTGTTGAACAGAGTGGGGATGAATTATTCATGAATTAATATTGCACACACACACACGCACACGCACACACACGCACACACGCACGCGCACGCACACACACACACGCACGCACGCACACGCACGCACACACGCACGCGCACGCACACACGCACACGCACGCGCACACGCACGCGCACACTCACACACGCACACACGCACGCGCACGCACACACACACACGCACACGCACACACACGCACACACGCACGCGCACGCACACACGCACACGCACGCGCACACGCACGCGCACACTCACACACGCACACGCACACACACGCTCACACACACACACACACACACACTCGCACACGCACGCGCACACGCACACACACACACACACACACACGCACACGCACACGCACACTCACACACACACACACACACACACTCGCACACGCACGCGCACACGCACACACACACACACACACACACACTCGCACACGCACGCGCACACGCACACACACACACACACACACACACTCGCACACTCACACACACGCACATGCACACGCTCACACTCGCACACACACACGCACACACACGCACTCTCACACACACACGCACTCACACACGCACTCACACACTCACACGCACACACTCACTCACACTCACACACACACACGCACATGCACACACTCACTCACACTCACACACACACGCACACACACACACACATGCACTCACACACACGCACATGCACACACACACTCACACACACGCACACACACACACACACACACACGCACACGCACACTCACACACACGCACACGCTCACACGCGCACACACACACACTCACACTCACACACACACAAACACACGCGCACACGCACACACGCACATGCACACACTCACTCACACTCACACACCCACACACACTCACACACACGCACTCACAAAGAGAAACTTCGAAAATAGGTGCAAGAGGAGGCCATTCAGCCCTTCGAGCCAGCACCGCCATTCACCGTGATCATGGCTGGTCATCCCCAATCAATCGTGCCTGCCTTCTCCCCATATCCCTTGACTCCACTAGCTAGAGGCAGGAAACACGATCCCGATGTTGGGGGAGTCCAGAACCAGGGGCCACACACACAGTTTAAGAATAAGGAGTCGGCCATTTAGGACGGAGACGAGGAAACACTTTCTCACAGAGAGTGGTGAGAATTCTCTGCGGTGGAGGCCGGTTCTCTGGATACTTTCAAGAGAGAGCTAGATAGGGCTCTTAAAGATAGCGGAGTCAGGGGATATGGGGAGAAGGCAGGAACGGGGTACTGATTGGGGATGATCAGCCGTGAATGGCGGTGCTGGCTTGAAGGGCCGAATGGCCTCTACTCCTGCACCTATTGTCTATTGTCTATTGAATGGCGGTGCTGGCTCGAAGGGCCGAATGGCCTCTACTCCTGCATCTATTGTCTATTGAATGGCTGTGCTGGCTCGAAGGGCCGAATGGCCTCTACTCCTGCACCTATTGTCTGTTGTCTATTGAATGGCGGTGCTGGCTCGAAGGGCCGAATGGCCTCTACTCCTGCACCTATTGTCCATTGTCTATTGAATGGCGGTTCTGGCTCGAAGGGCCGAATGGCCTCTACTCCTGCACCTATTGTCTGTTGTCTATTGAATGGCGGTGCTGGCTCGAAGGGCCGAATGGCCTCTACTCCTGCACCTATTGTCCATTGTCTATTGAATGACGGTGCTGGCTGGAAGGGCCGAATGGCCTCTACTCCTGCACCTATTGTCCGTTGTCTATTGAATGGCGGTGCTGGCTCGAAGGGCCGAATGGCCTCTACTCCTGGCGGTGCTGGCTGGAAGGGCCCTTGGGAAAATGGAGACTAGTCTCGGCCTTTGCCAAGGCTGTGGAGGTTCAGGGGTTAAAGGGCTGATTTGCCAGCCGAGGCTATCGATCCAACAGCTAAATCCCAGCACGACAAACGGATTTGTCCGTTTAATTAGACAAATCTGGAATTCACTTTGAAAGGAAAAGTTTTGGATAATGAGGATCAGGCCACTGATGTGAGATGCTTGTCGGATTCTCCGCGATCCCTCGGGGAATGTGATCAGTCGAACGGAACGGCTCCGAGATGTGGTGGAGATCTGCACATTCCAGTGACAGTCAGTATCCCGTACCTGCCTTCTCTCCATACCCCCTGATCCCCTTTAGCCACAAGGGCCACATCTAACTCCCTCTTAAATATAGCCAATGAACTGGCCTCAACTACCCTCTGTGGCAGAGAAACAGAGACAATAGGTGCAGGAGTAGAGGCCATTCGGCCCTTCGAGCCTGCACCGCCATTCAATAAACAATGGACAATAGGTGCAGGAGTAGAGGCCATTCGGCCCTTCGAGACAGCACCGCCATTCAATAAACAATGGACAATAGGTGCAGGAGTAGAGGCCATTCGGCCCTTCGAGACAGCACCGCCATTCAATAGACAATAGGTGCAGGAGTAGAGGCCATTCGGCCCTTCGAGACAGCACCGCCATTCAATAGACAATAGACAATAGGTGCAGGAGTAAAGGCCATTCGGCCCTTCGAGACAGCACCGCCATTCAATATGATCATGGCTGATCATCCAACTCAGTATCCCGTACCTGCCTTCTCTCCATACCCCCTGATCCCTTTAGCCACAAGGGCCACATCTAACGCCCTCTTAAATATAGCCAATGAACTGGCCTCAACGACCTTCTGTGGCAGAGAAACATAGACAATAGGTGCAGCAGTAGAGGCCATTTGGCCCTTCGAGCCAGTACCGCCATTCAATGTGATCACGGCTGATCATCCCCAATCAGTACCCCGTTCCTGCCTTCTCCCCCATATCCCCTGACTCCGCTATCTTTAAGAGCCCTATCTAGCTCTCTCTTGAAAGCATCCAGAGAACCGGCCTCCACCGCCCTCTGAGGCAGAGAATTCCACAGACTCACCACTCTCTGTGTGAAAAAGTGTTTCCTCGTCTCCGTTCTAAATGGCCGACCCCTTATTCTTAAACTGTGTGTGTGTGTGGCCCCTGGTTCTGGACTCCCCCAACATCGGGAACATGTTTCCTGCCTCTAGCGTGTCCAATCCCTTAATAATCTTATATGTTTCAATGAGATCCCCTCTCATCCTTCTAAACTCCAGAATGTAGAGGCCCAGCCGCTCCATTCTTTCGGCTGACTGGATAGTCAGCGGGAAGACAACACGTGATTCCAATCGAGCCGTCCACAGTGTACGGATACAGGATAAAGGGAACAGCGTTTAGTGCAAGGTGAAGTCCGATCAAAGATAGTCCGAGGGTCTCCAATGAGGTGGATGGGAGGTCAGGACCGCTCTCTAGTTGGTGAGAGGACAGTTCAGTTGCCTGATAACAGCTGAAAATTCCTCTCTCTATCTCTCTCTCTCTCACTCTTTCTCTCTCTCCATCCATCTCTCTCTCATCCAGCCCCACCTCCCCCCTTCCCCCTCTCTGCCTCTCTCTCTTTTCATTCAATCCCCCTGATAGAGAGAATGGGAGATAGAAAGAGAGAGGGAGTGAGAGTGAGTGAAATAGAGAGACGGAGAGAGAGACAGAGAGGGACAGAGAGAGAGAGACAGAGAGGGACAGAGAGAGTGAGACAGAGAGGGAGAGAGAGAGAGCGAGACAGAGAGTGTGAGACAGAGACAGAGAGGGAGAGAGAGAGAGAGAGACAGACAGAGAGACAGACAGAGAGAGAGAGGGAGTGAGAGAGTGAGACAGAGAGAGAGACAGAGAGGGACAGAGAGACAGAGAGAGAGAGAGAGAGATAGGGGGAGAGAGACGGAGAGAGACAGAAGAGGTAGAGAGAGAGAGAAAGACAGAGACGGAGAGAGAGGGATAGTGAGAGAAAGGAAGGGAGAGAGAGAGTGAATGTGAGAGGCAGAGAGAGAGAGACAGAGAGGGAGAGAGAGAGAAAGACAGAGACGGAGAGAGAGAGAGAGAGGGAGTGTGACAGAAAGGAAGGGAGAGAGTGTGTGTGTGAGTGAGAGGCAGAGCGAGAGAGAGACAGAGAGGGAGAGAGAGAGAGAGGGGGAGAGAGAGAGACAGAGAGGGAGAGAGAGACAGAGAGGGAGGGAGAGAGACAGAGAGGGAGAGAGAGACAGAGAGGGAGAGAGAGACAGAGAGGGAGAGAGAGACAGAGACGGAGAGAGAGACAGAGAGGGAGAGAGAGACAGAGAGGGAGAGAGAGAGACAGAGAGGGAGCGAGAGAGAGAGGGGGAGAGAGAGAGACAGAGACGGAGAGAGAGACAGAGAGGGAGAGAGAGACAGAGAGGGAGAGAGAGAGAGAGGGGGAGAGAGAGAGACAGAGAGGGAGAGAGAGACAGAGAGGGAGAGAGAGAGACAGAGAGGGAGAGAGAGAGAGAGAGAGGGAGAGAGAGACAGAGGGAGAGAAAGACAGAGACGGAGAGAGAGAGAGGGATAGTGAGAGAAAGGAAGGGAGAGAGAGTGTGTGTGTGAGTGAGAGGGAGAGAGAGAGAGAGAGTGATAGAGAGATATATACATATATATATATCGAGAGAGAGAGAGTTAGTGGAGTGGCGCACAGCGGGTTACCGAGGAGCTGTGCGATGCTAAACATGTTTATGTCCCGTGAAATTAAAAGGCGTTGGTTCAGGGCTCCACTGTCTGGCTCCATGTACTAAGTGGAATCCAGGGATGTTATTTACACAGCCCAGTGCAGATACAACACACCATCGCGTTGCTGTGAGCTTTGTCGCCACTGGGCCTGTACTCGCTGGGGCTGAGAAGGACGAGGGGCCACTTTGTACCTGTCTGTCCAACGCTCTCCGCAGAGATGCGGCCTGCCTGACCCGCTGCGTTACTCCAGCACCTTGTACCCGTCCACGTTCTCCGCAGAGATGTGTTAAAGAAGGAACTGCAGATGCTGGAGAATCGAGGGTTACACAAAAGGCTGGAGGAACTCAGCGGGTGCAGCAGCATCTAAGGAGCGAAGGAGATAGGCGACGTTTCGGGCCGAGACCCTTCTTCAGACTGGTCAGGGATCAGGGAAACGAGAGATATAAACAGTGATGTGGAGAGATAAAGCACAGTGAATGAAAGATATGCAAAAAAGTATCGATGATAAAGGGAACAGGCCGTTGTAAGCTGTTTGTGGTGTGGAAATGAGACTTGGGTGGGGGAGAGATAGAGAGAGAGGGAATGCCAGGGCCCGAGGGCTGAGGGAGAGGTGGGAAGGGGAGGAGGCAGCCTGGGTTAACAGAATTGAGAAAATTCAATGTTTAAGCCCAGAGGATGCCGACTCCCCAAGCGGAATATGAGGTGCTGTTCCTCCAACTTGCGGTGTTGCTCACTCTGGCCGTGGAGGAGGCCCAGGACCGAGAGGTCGGATACGGATACGGAATGGGAGGGGGAGTTGAAGTGCTGAGCCACCGGGAGGTCGGGTTGGTTATTGCGGACCGAGCGGAGGTGTTCGGCGAAACGATCGCCCAGCCTCCGCTTGGTCTCACCGATATAGATCAGCTGGCATCTGGAGCAGCGGATGCAGTAGATGAGGTTGGAGGAGGTGCAGGTGAACCTCTGTCGGACCTGGAAGGACTGCTTGGGTCCCTGAAAGGAGTGGAGGGGGGAGGTGAAGGGACAAGTGTAGCATCTCTTGCGGTTGCAAGGGAAAGTGCCCGGGGAAGGAGTGGAGCGGGAGGGAAGGGAAGAATTGACGAGGGAGTTGCGGAGGGAGCGGTCTTTGCGGAAGGCAGACGGGGGGGAGATGGGAAGATGTGGCGAGTGGAGGGGTCACGTTGGAGGTGGCGAAACTGGCGGAGGACTATCTGTTGTATGCGCCGGCTGGTGGGGTGAAAGGTGAGGACCAGGGGGACTCTGCCCTTGTTGTGAGTGGGGGAATGGGGAGAGAGGGCAGTGTTGCGGGGTATGGAGGAGACCCTGGTGCAAGCCTCATCTATAGTGGGGGGAGGGGAAACCCCGTTCTCTGAAGAACGAGGACATTTGTGATGACCTGGTGTGGAACACCTCATCCTGGGAGCAGAGATGTTGCCTGACCCGCTGAGTTCCTCCGGCCAGCAGTCCTTCCAGGTCCGACAGAGGTTCACCTGCACCTCCTCCAACCTCGTCTACTGCATCCGTTGCTCCAGATGCCGGCTGATCTACATCGGTGAGACCAAGCGGAGGCTGGGCGATCGTTTCGCCGAACACCTCCGCTCGGTCCGCAATAACCAACCCGACCTCCCGGTGGCTCAGCACTTCAACTCCCCCTCCCATTCCGTATCCGTATCCGACCTCTCGGTCCTGGGCCTCCTCCACGGCCAGAGTGAGCAACACCGCAAGTTGGAGGAACAGCACCTCATATTCCGCTTGGGGAGTCTGCATCCTCTGGGCTTAAACATTGAATTTTCTCAATTCTGTTAACCCTGGCTGCCTCCTCCCCTTCCCACTTCTCCCTCAGCCTTCGGGCCCTGGCATTCCCTCTCTCTCTATCTCTCCCCCACCCAAGTCTCATTTCCACGCCACAAACAGCTTACAACGGCCTGTTTCCTTTATCATCGATACTTTTTTGCATATCTTTCATTCATTGTTCTTTATCTCTCCACATCACCGTCTATATCTCTCGTTTCCCTGATCCCTGACCAGTCTGAAGAAGGGTCTCGACCCGAAACGTCGCCTATCTCCTTCGCTCCTTAGATGCTGCTGCACCCGCTGAGTTTCTCCAGCTTTTTGTGTAACCCTAGCTTATAGGTAAGTCCAGCACTGGGGAGAGTCTAGGACCAGAGGGCACAGCCTCAGAATTAAAGAACGTTCTTATAGGAAGAGGATGAGGAGGAATTTCTTCAGCCAGAGGGCGGTGAATCTGTGGGATTCTTTGCCACAGACGGCTGTGGAGGCCACAAGTCAGTGGGTATTTTTAAGGCGGAGATAGGTAGACTCTTGATTAGTGCGGGTGCACACTATATATTTATATTTATAGAAAGATTGGAGTAACTCAGCGGGACAGACAGCATCTCCGGAGAGAAGGAACGGGCGACGTTTCGGGTCGAGACCCTTCTTCAGACTAAGAGTCGGGGGAGTGGGAAATGGGAGATAGATAATAGGTGCAGGAGGAGGCCATTCGGCCCTGCGAGCCAGCACCGCCATTCATTGTGATCACGGCTGATCGTCCCCAATCAGTACCCCGTTCCTGCCTTCTCCCCATATCCCCCTGACTCCGCTATCTTTAAGAGCCCTATCTAGCTCTCTCTTGAAAGCATCCAGAGAACCGGCCTCCACCGCCCTCTGAGGCAGAGAATTCCACAGACTCACAACTCTCTGTGAGAAAAAGTGTTTCCTCGTCTCCGTTCTAAACGGCCGACCCCTTATTCTTAAACTGTGTGTGTGTGGAGGGATATAGAACAAATGAATGAAAGACAGGCCAAAAAAAGTATCGATGATAAAGGAACCGGGCCGTTGTTGGCCGTTTGCTGGGTGTGAACGACAAGCTGGTGCGACTTGGGTGGGGGGAGGGGATGGAGAGGGAGGGGGGAATGCCGGGGCTACTTGAAGTTGGAGAAGTCAATGTTCACACCGTTGCCCCAAGCGAAATATGAGGTGCTGTTCCCCCAATTTGTGCTGGGCCTCACTCTGACAGTGGAGGAGGCCCAGGACAACGAGATGCTGCCTGTCCCGCTGAGTTACTCCAGCATTTTGAGTCTACCATATTAACCATATAACCATTTAACAATTACAGCACGGAAACAGGCCATCTCGGCCCTTCAAGTCCGTGCCGAACAACTTTTTTCCCTTAGTCCCACCTGCCTGCACTCATACCATAACCCTCCATACCCTTCTCATCCATATGCCTATCCAATTTATTTTTAAATGATACCAACGATCCTGCCGCCACCACTTCCACTGGAAGATCATTCCACACAGCCACCACTCTCTGAGTAAAGAAGTTCCCCCTCATGTTACCCCTAAACTTCTGTCCCTTAATTCTCATGTCATGCCCTCTTGTTTGAATCTTCCCTACCCTCAATGGGAAAAGCTTATCCACGTCAACTCTGTCTATCCCTCTCATCATTTTAAAGACCTCAATCAAGTCCCCCCTTAACCTTCTGCGCTCCAGAGAATAAAGACCTAACTTGTTCAACCTTTCTCTGTAACTTAGTTGCTGGAACCCAGGCAACATTCTAGTAAATCTCCTCTGTACCCTCTCTATTTTGTTGACATCCTTGCCATAGCAGGTTGATTCCTGGGATGTCAGGACTTTCATATGAGGAAAGACTGGATAGACTCGGCTTGTACTCGCTGGAATTTAGAAGATTGAGGGGGGATCTTATAGAAACTTACAAAATTCTTAAGGGGTTGGACAGGCTAGATGCTGGAAGATTGTTCCCAATGTTGGGGGAGTCCAGAACAAGGGGTCACACAGTTTAAGGATAAGGGGGAAGTCTTTTAGGACCGAGATGAGGAAAACATTCTTTACACAGAGAGTGGTGGGTCTCTGGAACTCTCTGCCACAGAAGGTAGTTGAGGCCAGTTCATGTTGGACAGGCTAGATGCAGGAAGATTGTTCCCAATGTTGGGGGAGTCCAGAACAAGGGGTCACAGTCTAAGGATAGGGGGGAATTCCTTTAGGACCGAGATGAGGAAAACATTCTTTACACAGAGAGTGGTGAGTCTCTGGAATTCTCTGCCACAGAAGGTAGTTGAGGCCAGTTCATTGGCTATATTTAAGAGGGCGTTAGATGTGGCACTTGTGGCTAAAGGGATCAGGGGGTATGGAGAGAAGGCAGGTACGGGATACTGAGTTGGATGATCAGCCGTGATCATATAGAATGGTGGCGCAGGCTCGAAGGGCCGAATGGCCTCTACTCCTGCACCTATTGTCTATGTTTCTATGTTTCTATGAATTAGGTTCTAGGGGCAAGTGGAGAGAAGGCAGGAACGGGGTACTGATTGGGGATGATCAGCCATGATCATATTGAATGGCGGTGTAGGCTCGAAGGGCCGAATGGCCTCTACTCCTGCACCTATTGTCTGTGTTTCTTTCTATGTTTCTGTAATTGGGCGACCAAAACTGTACACCATACTCCAGATTTGGTCTCACCAATGCCTTGTACAATTTTAACATTACATCCCAGCTTCGATTACATTACATCTACCTTCGATTTTAAACCAGCGTCTGCAGTTCCCGCATACAGAGGTAGGTTGAGGCGGACTGTTGTTTTTTTTTCCGAACGCCAACCGGCCCGGGCACGCCAAGACTTGCCACCCGCACGCATCGTGTGCCAAACCACTCCCCCCCTCCCCGATGGCGGAGTTGGCACTGGGACCTCTCGGTATCCCAGCGGAGGCCAGCGCTCGGAACATAGGGCAGCATGCCAGGTTTTCGACGGCTCCCCTGGGCATTGGTGGCAGCTGGTACCAGGGTATGCCACGTTTTCCTGGGAATTCTAAGACGTCGGTGAGGGCCTCCTCAGTCGGGTTTTTAAGCCACGCTGTGCGGAAACAGGCCCTTCGGCCCGTCGAGTCTGTGCCGACCCACGTCCAGGTTAGGAAAAGGGGATCTGGGGGTCCTTGTTCCTCAGTCTACGAAAGCAAGCATGCAGGTATTATCTAAATGGAGGCTGATTAGGAAAAGGGGAGATGCAGCGCGACCTGGGTGTCATGGTACACCAGTCATTGAAAGTAGGCATGCAGGTGCAGCAGGCAGTGAAGAAAGCGAATGGTATGTTAGCTTTCATAGCAAAAGGATTTGAGTATAGGAGCAGGGAGGTTCTACTTCAGTTGTATAGGGTCTTGGTGAGACCACACCTGGAGTATTGCGTACAGTTCTGGTCTCCAAATCTGAGGAAGGACATTATTGCCATAGAGGGAGTGCAGAGAAGGTTCACCAGACTGATTCCTGGGATGTCAGGACTGTCTTATGAACAAAGACTGCATAGACTCGGTTTATACTCTCTAGAATTTAGGAGATTGAGAGGGGATCTTATAGAAACTTACAAAATTCTTAAGGGGTTGGAACAGGCTAGATGCAGGAAGATTGTTCCCGATGTTGGGGAGGTCCAGGACAAGGGGTCACAGCTTAAGGATAAGGGGGAAATCCTTTAGGACCGAGATGAGAAGGAATTTTTTCACACAGAGAGTGGTGGATCTCTGGAACTCTCTGCCACAGAGGGTAGTTGAGGCCAGTTCATTGGCTATATTTAAGAGGGAGTTAGATGTGGCCCTTGTGGCTAAAGGGATCAGGGGGTATGGAGAGAAGGCAGGTACGGGATACTGAGTTGGATGATCAGCCATGATCATATTGAATGGCGGTGCAGGCTCGAAGGGCCGAATGGCCTCTACTCCTGCACCTAATTTCTATATTTCTATGTACAGCAGGCAGTGAAGAAAGCCAATGGCATGTTGGCCTTCATAACAAGAGGAGTCAAATATAGAAACATAGAAATTAGGTGCAGGAGTAGGCCATTTCGGCCCTTCGAGCCTGCACCGCCATTCAATATGATCATGGCTGATCATCCAACTCAGTATCCCGTACCTGCCTTCTCTCCATACCCTCTGATTCCCTTTTGCCACAAGGGCCGACATCTAACTCCCTCTTAAATATATCTAACTCCCTCTTAAATATAGCCAATGAACTGGCCTCAACTGGGTGAAAAAGTCCTTCTCATCTCGGTCCTAAAGGATTTCCCCCTTATGCTTAAGTAATCCTTAAGAATATAGGAGCAAAGAGGTCCTTCTGCAGTTGTACAGGGCCCTGGTGAGACCACACCTGGAGTATTGTGTGCAGTTTTGGTCCCCTAATTTGAGGAAGGACATTCTTGCTATTGAGGGAGCCCAGCGTAGGTTCACCAGGTTTAATTCCCGGGATGGTGGGACTGTCATACGCTGAGAGAATGGAGCGGCTGGGCTTGTACACTCTGGAGTTTAGAAGGATGAGAGGGGGATCTCATTGAAACATATAAGATTGTTAAGGGTTTGGACATGCTAGAGGCAGGGAAACATGGTCCCGATGTTGGGGGGAGTCCAGAACCAGGGGCCACACCACACACAGTTTAAGAATAAGGGGTCGGCTATTTAGAACGGAGACGAGGAAACACTTTTTCTCACAGAGAGTGGTGAGTCTGTGGAATTCTCTGCCTCAGAGGGCGGTGGAGGCCGGTTCTCTGGATGCTTTCAAGAGAGAGTTAGATAGGGCTCTTAAAGATAGCGGTCAGGGGATATGGGGAGAAGGCAGGAACGGGGGTAACTGATTGGGGATGATCAGCCGTGGTCACATTGAATGGCGGTGCTGGCTCGAAGGGCCGAATGGCCTCCTCCTGCACCTGTTGTCTGTGGTCTATGGACCCTCCTGCACACTAGCACCAACCCACACACACACACACTAGGGACAATTTACACATTCAGGTCACACACAACCAAGCCAATTAACCTACAAACCTGCATGTCTCAGATTGAAAAGACTAGGCTAGACAGGGGGGAGGTGCAGCGAGACCTGGGGGTCCTTGTACACCAGTCACTGAAAGTTGGCGTGCAGGTACAGCAGGCAGTGAAGAAAGCTCATGG
>CAUPSL010000167.1:0-22165 GCA_963514005.1 Raja brachyura
AAGGAGAGGGGGGGAGAGGGAGGGGTTGGAGAGGGGGGGAGAGGGGGAGGGGAGGAGGGTGCTGGTGATGGGGGAAGGGAAGGGGGAGAAGGAGAGGGGGGGGAGGGGGGAGAGGGGGGAGAGGGGGGGAGGGGGGAGGGGGAGGGGGGGAGGGGGGAGGGGGGAGAGGGAGGGGGGAGGAGGGAGGAGGGGGGAAGGGAAGGGGAGGAGGGAGGAGGGGGGAAGGGAAGGGGAGGAGGGAGGAGGGGGAGAGGGGGGAGAGGGAGGGGGGAGAGGGGAGGAGGGAGGAGGGTGCTGGTGAATCCTGCACTGTGGTGTGTGGCTGCAGTACCAGGGGGTGTCGGGGTGAGGCGGTAGTTGGCTCGCATTGAAGCCTCTGCCTTCTCGGATTACACTGACGCAGGCCGCTGTGAGCTTTCACACGAAGCACAACCCAGCTGGGAAGAGGCAGGCGGCAGAGACCTGTGTGTGTGTGTGGGACAGGCAGGCAGACAGACAGTGTTTGCTCGAGTCACAGCGAGACATGAAGCGGCGGCCGCGGGGCGAGGACTTGGCCAGTGGGATCACTCTGCCATAGGATCAAGGAGAAAGACAATTGTGAGCACTGGGGGTGGGGGCGGCAGAAACTTCACCCCTCTCTCTCTCGCTTACATTTTCTCTCTCTCTTTTTGTCTCTCTCTCAGTCATTATCTCTCTCTCACACACACACACTGTCTCTCTCTAGCTTTCTCTCTTTCTCTAACACACAAACAGTCTCTACAACTCTCTCTCTCTCTCTCACACACAGACACACAGAGAGACACAGAGACACACACACACACACACACACACAGACACACACACACACACACAGACACACACAGACACACACACACACACACACAGGCCAAGGGGTAGTACACGTCAGACACAAGGAACTCCGCCGAGCAGGTCACAGCCAGACAGCCACTGCATGAAAAACGACTGAGTGTGGATACTTGGAGCTTGCTGCGGACCCTCTCCCCTCTCCCCTCTCCCCGGGGGGCCGCCCAGCCAGGTAAAGCTCTGTCACATTTCTCCTCACTCTTGCAAATATCGCCAACCGAAAACAGCGACCGGCAGCTTTGCAATTTGTAATCTCACCCAGTTCCAGGAAGTGCGTCGCCCCGTTTAACTTTATTAAATGCACGCCGCCCTCTTGGCTACTTCAAAAACTTGCACAAGTTGTAGTTTGCAACTAGAATGTGTCTTGGGTTGATTGCAAGATGGTTGGGCTGTGTGGGGCAGAATGGGACGTGTCTGGAGATACTCCACCATTCTGTCTCTCGCCCTTCCACTCGCTCGCTCGCTCGGTGATTCTGTCACAAATCCATTCTTACCTCGCAAAGACTTTTCTTGCAACCAATCTCTCGTCACCGTGGAGCTAAAGGGTGGACGTTTCCAGTCGGAATCTGCTGGGTGGGGAGGGCTGTGGGCAAGGATAACACTCTGGGCAGGAAGGAACTGCAGGTGCTGGTTGACACCGAAAATAGACACAGAGTGCTGGAGTAACTCAGCGGGTCAGGCAGCATCTGTGGAGAGAAGGAATGGGTGCAGATTGTCGGCCAAGGCAAGAATTAAATGCATTTAGAGACAAGGAACCGCAGGTGCTGGTTTATAAAATAAAGACACAATGTGCTGGAGTAACGCGGTAGACTGACAGGCCAATGCATTTCCCAGGATGTGATGATTGCACTGCTGACAATGTATGTGTAGGTTAGACGGGGAACCCTTGTCTCACTCACACCCTGACTCACACACTCTCACTCTTTTCCAGCATCTGCAGTTCCTTCTTGTCTACCCTCTCTGTCCAAAATCACACACTGACTCTCTCTCTCACTCACACTCTCTCAATTTCAATTTTCAGTCTAAAAAAACGTTATTGGCATGATAAAATACATCGTCATATTGCCAAAGTATAAAACATGACATATACATATTTAAAATGCATAAATATAAATACAAGTATATGGATAGATATGCCCCTGTACATATATACATGTATATATATACTCGCGATACACCTATAGCCCTTTATTGATTGCTACATGTTCTTGCAGCTGTAAGCAGTACAACACAATAGCAAGTTTAGCAATTCAATGTTAATTTCTTAGTGTCATTTAACGTCTATTAGTGTGTGTGTGCATATTGGTCATTCACCGTCTCTCAGGTTATGTCATGCTGTTACGTATTGTGCACCAAGATGCGCCGTATTTCCTTCACCAGGGATTATTCTTAGTTTTGATGTATCATCTAGTTCTTTAAAATCAGGGGTTGCCAGACTGAGTTTGTCAAAGTAAGTTTTCCTTGTTTTGTCAATTTCTTTTGCATTTAAATGCACCTCTGTTTCAGCCTCATCTGACAAACAGTGGCCGCATATTCTATTTTCTCTTGGTTGCCAGAATCTCTTCTGTCTTCCTTTTTCAACTGCCAAACAGTGGTCGCTTAACCTGTATTTGGTGAGGGTCTGTCTCTGCATTATGCCTCTAACAGTCGAGAGAAAGTCTGCCCATTTATAATCTCTTTTTAGGGCACAGTAACATTCTAATCTGCTGTGGCTTTTGGTTTCTTTATCCCAATGTTCCAAATACGTTTCTGTACATTGTTTGATAAATTGATTCGCTCTCACTGGTGATTGGAGATCAGTATTAGAAACATAGGAAAATAGGTGCAGTAGGCCATTCGGCCCTTCGAGCCTGCACCGCCATTCAATGCGATCATGGCTGATCATCCAACTCAGTATCCCGTACCTGCCTTCTCTCCATACCCCCTGATCCCCTTAGCCACATGTGCCACATCTAACGCCCTCTTAAATATAGCCAATGAACTGGCCTCAGCTACCTTCTGTGGCAGAGAATTCCAGAGACCCACCACTCTGTGTAAAGAATGTTTTCCTCATCTCGGTCCTAAAGGAATTCCCCCTTATCCTTAGACTGTGACCCCTTGTTCTGGACTCCCCCAACATCGGGAACAATCTTCCAGCATCTAGCTTGTCCAACCCCTTAAGAATTTTGTAAGTTTCTATAAGATCCCCCCTCAATCTTCTAAATTCCAGCGAGTACAAGCCGAGTCTATCCAATCTTTCCTCATGTGAAAGTCCTGACATCCCAGGAATCAGTCTGGTGAATCTTCTCTGTACTCCCTCTATGGCAAGGATGTCTTTCCTCAGATTTGGAGACCAAAACTGTACGCAATACTCCAGGTGTGGCCTCACCATCACCCTGTACAACTGCAGTAGAACCTCCCTGCTCCTATACTCAAATCCTTTTGCTATGAATGCTAACATACCATTTGATTTCTTCACTGCCTGCTGCACCTGCATGCCTACTTTCAATGACTGGTGTACCATGACACCCAGGTCTCATTGCAACACCCAGGTCTCGTATTGATCTGAGGCTGGTCAGGGTTTAATTGGATAGGGTTTAATTGAATAGAGGTAGTTATTCTCAGTACCAACTGACGCAGGGAACTCTTTTCTGGGCTCCCCTCTTGTGTTTGAAGGGCTTTAAACTGGAGGGTATCTGGGGGGCAGATTTAAGGTGGTTCCAAACATGGAGTGCTCTTTTCTGGATATTTGTTATCAGTGGGTATCTGCCTCATTCCACCCTACATGCGTTTGTTGGTGTTTTCCTTTGGACACGGAGGATGTTCTGACAAAATTCCGCATGCAGGGTCTCCGTTGTATGTTTTTCCCATTTACTATAACTATGGTGACTGAGCGGACCCCATACTTCACTACCATAAAGTGCAATAGGCTGGATTACACTGGCAAATATTTTAAGCCAGATTTTAATTGGGATTTGGATGTTGTAGAATCTTTGTTATTGCATACAGAGCTCTTTGAGCTTTCTCTTCTAGTGCATTCACTGCCATATTGAAGCTCCCTGATGCTGCAACAGGTAGACCAAGGTAGGTATAGCTCAGAGTGTGTTCCATAATAATACCATTGAGAGTAAAGTTGTATTTATCTTCCTGACATCTGGGTCTTGTCTGAAAAACCATGATGTTGGTTTTCTTTAGATTCACTGCCAGGGCCCAATGTTGGCCGTACTGATCAAGTAGGTCCAACCGTTGCTGCAGTCCCTGTTCTGTGGGGGACAGCAGAACCAAGTCATCCGCATAAAACAGTGATCTTACCTCTCCGTCCAGAAGACTGAGGCCCGGCGCTGTGCTCTGGTCCAACTTTACTGCCAAATTGTTGATATATACATTAAACGGTGTTGGGCTTAGATTGTAGCCTTGCCGGACGGCTCTTCTCTGGGCGAAAAGAAAAGTGAATTTGTCCCCAATTTTAACGCCACATTTATTATTCAGATACATTGATTTGATAAGACAATGGACGACAGGTGCAGGAGTAGGCCATTTGGCCCTTCAAGCCAGCACCGCCATTCAATGTGATCATGGCTGATCATCCCCAATCAGTACCCCGTTCCTGCCTTCTCTGCATATCCCCTGACTCCGCTATCTTTAAGTACCCTACCTAGCTCTCTCTTGAAAGCATCCAGAGAACCGGCCTCCACCACCCTCTGAGGCAGAGAATTCCACAGACTCACAACTCTCTGTGTGAAAAAGTGTTTCCTCGTCTCCGTTCTAAAAGGCTTACCCTTATTAACCATATAACAATTACAGCATGTAGATAGGGTGGTAAAGAAAGCTTTTGGTGTGCTGGCCTTTATAATTCAGAGCATTGAATATAGGAGTAGGGAAGTAATGTTAAAATTGTACAAGGCATTGGTGAGACCAATTCTGGAGTATGGTGTACAATTTTGGTCGCCTAATTATGGGAAGGATGTCAACAAAATAGAGAGAGTACAGAGGAGATTTACTCGAATGTTGCCTGGGTTCCAGCAACTAAGTTACAGAGAAAGGTTGAACAAGTTAGGTCTTTATTCTTTGGAGCGCAGAAGGTTAAGGGGGGACTTGATTGAGGTCTTTAAAATGATGAAAGGGATAGACAGAGTTGACGTGGATAAGCTTTTCCCATTGAGGGTAGGGAAGATTCAAACAAGAGGGCATGACATGAGAATTAAGGGACAGAAGTTTAGGGGTAACATGAGGGGGAACTTCTTTACTCAGAGAGTGGTGGCTGTGTGGAATGATCTTCCAGCAGAAGTGGTGGAGGCAGGATCGATTTTAACATTTAAAAGTAAAGTGGATAGGTATATGGATGGGAAGGGAATGGAGGGGTATGGTCTGAGTGCAGGTAGATGGGACTGGGGGGAAATAAATGGTCGGCATGGACTGGAAAGGCCGAGAGGGTCTGTTTCCGTGCTGTAATTGTTACAGAGGAGCACCCTTTACCACCCTATCTTCCAAGAGGAACCTTGTTATTCTTAAAGGTCAAATACCTTAAAGGCCATATACCTCTCCTCCTACACCACACCAGAGAAGTTTGTAATAGAGCCCTTCGTGCCAAATACTTTCTCAAAGTCAATAAAACAGGCAAATATTTTTCAATTTTTTGCTCGATGTATATGTACAGGAACGGGGCACTGATTGGGGATGATCAGCCATGATCACATTGAAGGGCCGAATAGCCTACTCCTGCACCTATTGTCTATTGTCTATAGGACGACAGGATCAATGTTGATCAGCTTCAGTTTAGTTTATTGTCACGTGTACCGAGGTACAGTGAAAAGCTTTTGTTGCGTGCTAACCAGTCAGCGGGATGACAACACATGATTACAATCGAGCCGTCCACAGTGTACAGATACAGGATAAGGGAATAACGTTTAGTGCAAGGTAAAGTCCGATCGAAGATAGTCCGAGGGTCACCAATGAGGTAGATAGTAGTTCAGGACCGCTCTCTGGGTGTGGTAGGATGATTCAGTTGCCTGATAACAGCTGGGAAGAAACTGTCCCTGAATCTGGAGGTGTGCGTTTTCACACTTCTGTACCTCTTGCCCGAGGGGAGAGGGGAGAAGAGGGAGTGGCCGGGGTGCGACTGGTCCTTGATGATGCTGCTGGCCTTGCCGAGGCAGCGTGAGGTGTAGATGGAGCCAATGGAAGGGAGACATAAAAATCTGGAGTAACTCAGCGGGTCAGGCAGCATCTTTGGAAAAAGGGAATAGGTGACATTTTGTGTCGAGACCCTTCTTCAGGCTAAGTCAGGGGGAAGAGGAAACGAGAGATATAGATGAGGATGTAGAGAGAGAGATATAGAACAAATGAATGAAAGATATGCAAAAAAGTAACGCTGATAAAGGAAACAGGCCATTGTTAGCTGTGGGCTAGGTGAAAACGAGTTACAGACAATGTAACTCAAGAAGATGACTGGTCTGACTAAGGAGGGGGAGGGGATGGAGAGAGAGAGAAAGCAAGGGTTACTTGAAGTTAGAGAAGTCAATGTTCATACCGCTGGGGTGTGAGCTGCCCAAGCGAAATATGAGATGGTGTTCCTCCAATTTGCGAATAGCCTCTCTCTGACAATTGGGGATCCCATTGGAGGTGGAGAAAATGTCAGAGGATTATGTGTTGTATGCGACAGCTGATGAGGTGGAAGGTGAGGACCAGGGGGACTCTGTCTCTGTTGCGACTGGGGGGGGGGGGGTGGGAGGGGGAGGGGGAGGGGAAGGGGGAGCAAGAGTGGAGCTGCGTGGTACTGAGGAGACGCGGGTGTGGACGGGAAGTTGGCTTGTGTGATGGTCTGGGCTGCGTCCACAATTCTCCGCATTTGCTTGTGATCTTGGATGGAGCGGTTCCCAAACCGTGCTGGGATGCATCTGTAGACGTCGGTGAGAGTTGTAGGGGAGATGCAGATCTTCCTTAGCCTTCTAACGGGCCTGTCCCACTTACGAGACTTTTTCAGCGACTGCCGGCACCCATCGCAGGTCGTTACAGGTCGCCGAAAATGTTCAACATGTTGAAAACCCAGCAGAGACCAGAACAAGGTACGACTCTTTGGGCGACTACTCACGACCGTACAGGCTTCACCCCGCGACATGTCGCCTGTATGGTCGTGAGTCGTCTCCTCAGTAGCCCAAAAAGTCTCGTAAGTGGGACAGGCCCGTAAGGAAGTTGGGGCGTCTGTGTGCTTTCTTGGTCGTTGCTTCAATATGGGTGACCCAGGAGAAGTTGTTGGTGATATTGACCCCTAGGACGTTGAAGTTTGCAACCATCTCTACTTCAGCGCCATCAATGCAAACTGGGGGGGATGGGACATTCAACTGTGCGTTTGGCGTTTGTTGGGTTTGAGGTTTTGATCTTTAAATCAATCTCTCTTCCGCAAACAGTCAAAGGCTGAGCTGATGAACGCAGAGTGTTGTAGCCCCGTCCATCGCACAGAGCAGACACGTGACAATAATAAACCGGAACCACAAGGAACTGCAGGTGCTGGAAACCCCAGTAAAACGCAGAGAGCTGGAGGAACTCAGCGTGTCTGGCAGTATCTGGGAAGAGGATGGACAGATGACGTTTTGGTTTGGGACCCTTCTTCAGATGCACTGACGTGCTGTTGCTTGTCACAGAGTGATACAGTGTGGAAACAGGCCCTTCAGCCCAACTTGCCCACACCAGCCCACAATGTCCCAGCTACACTAGTCATAGTCGCCCACACCGGCCAACATGTCCCATCTACACTAGTCCCACCTGCCTGCATTTGGTCCATATCCCTCCAAACCTGTACTATCCATATACCTGTCTAACTGTTTCTTAAACGTTGGGATAATCCCAGCCTCAACTACCTCCTCCAGCAGCTTGTTCCATACACCCACCACCCTCTGTGTGGGAAAGTGACCCCTCAGATTCCTATTAAATCTTTTCCCCTTCACCTTGAACCTATGTCCTCTGGTCCTCGATTCCCCTACTCTGGACAAGAGACTCTGTGCATCTACCCGATCTATTCCTCTCATGATTTTGTACACCTCTATAAGATCTCCCCTCATCCTCCTGCGCTCCATGGAATAGAGACCCAGCCTACTCGCACGCTTGCCACTGTGGGCTTTTGACATTGTTCTAATGGAAGGAAAGCCCCAGTGACCACTTCTCGTTTCGTGGTCTCCTCGTTCTTGGTGAATACTCAGAAACTCCATTTCAGTTCCGGCCATGTTGCCGGCCTCATTTATGCAACCTCTTCATCGAGGTTTGACATTCTCCAGTTTCTCATTTCATGCCTGTTTACAAGTTTGAAAGGCGATTAAAGTTTCAAACTGTTTTATGAGTCAACATTTTTACCAGAATAATGCCTGGATTTTTCAATGGGTTCAATTTATTGTCACATGTACAGTGAAAAGCTTCTGTTGCGTGCTAACCAGTCAGCGGAAAGACAATACATGATTATAATCGAGCCGTCCACAGTGTACAGATACATGATAAGGGAATAACGTTTAGTGCAAGGTGAAGTCCGGTCGAAGATAGTCCGAGGGTCACCAATGAGGTAGATAGTAGTTCAGGACCGCTGTCTGGGTGTGGTAGGATGGTTCAGTTGCCTGATAACAGCCGGGAAGAAACTGTCCCTGAATCTGGAGGTGGACAAAAGTGCTGGAGAAACTCGGCGGGTGAGGCAGCATCTATGGAGCGAAGGAATAGGTGACGTTTTGGGTCGAGACCCTTCTTCAGACTGATGTTGGGATGCGGGAAGAAGAAAGGAAGAGGCGGAGACAGTGGGCTGTGAGAGTGTGTTTTCACACTTCTGTACCACTTGCCCGACGGGAGAGGGGAGAAGAGGGAGTGAGGATAGTAGCACAGTTTTTCTGATAATGTGATTAATGGTTAGTACGATCAAGGATTGCCCGAGGATCTCCATTGGGGGACCACTCTCTGCGAAACCCTTAGAAGCTTCAGATCTTTTACAATTTTTAAAGGAAACATAATCTCAAACGGTTCAGTTTAGTTTATTGTCGCGTAAAAAAGTAACATTAGCACATTTGCAGGTAGACAAAAGGCTGGAGAAACTCAGCGGGTGCAGCAGCATCTAAGGAGCGAAGGAGATGGGCGACGTTTCGGGTCGAGACCCTTCTTCAGACGTGACACAAAGCTGGGTGGCACTGTGAACTGTGAGGAGGATGCTATGAGGATGCAGGGTGACTTGGACAGGTTGGGGTTAGTGGGCAGATACATGGCAGATGCAGTATAATGTGGATAAATGTGAGGTTATCCACTTTGGTGGCAAGAACAAGTAGGCAAATTACTATCTGACTGATGTAGGAAAAAACTGCAGATGCTGGTTTAAATCGAAGATAGACACAGAGTGCTGGAGTAACTCAGCGGGTCAGGCAGCATCTCTAGTGAAAAGGAATGGGTGACGTTTCGGGTCTGAAAAAGTGTCTCGACCCAAAATGTCACCCACTCCTACTCTCCAGAGGCTGCCTGACCCACTGAGTTACTCCGGCATTTTGTGTCTACCTTCAATTATATGAATGGTGTCAGATTAGGAAAAGGGGAAGTACAACGGGATCTGGGGGTCCTTGTTCATCAGTCAATGAAAGTACGCATGCAGGTACAGCAGGCAGTGAAGAAAGCAAATGGCATGTTGGCCTTCATAACAAGAGGTGTTGAGTATAGGAGCAAAGAGGTCCTTCTGCATTTGTACAGAGCCCTAGCGAGACCACACCTGGAGTATTGTGTGCAGTTTTGGTCCCCTAATTTGAGGAAGGACAGTCTTGCTATTGAGGGAGTGCAGTGTAGGTTTACAAGGTTAATTCCCGGGATGGCGGGACTGTCATATGCTGAGAGAATGTAGTGGCTGGGCTTGTACACTCTGGAAGTTAGAAGGATGAGAGGGGATCTTATTGAAACATATTAGATTATTAAGGGTTTGGACACACTAGAGGCAGGAAACATGTTCCCGATGTTGGGAGAGTCCAGAACCAGGGGCCACAGTTTAAGAATAAGGGGTGAGCCATTTAGAACGGGGATGAGGAAACGCATTCTCACACAGAGAGTTGTGAGTCTGTGGAATTCTCTGCCTTATGGCCCTGTCCCACAGTACGAGTTCATTCCAAGAGCTCTCCCGAGTTTAAAAAAAATCAAACTCGAGGTAAGCACGGAGAATGAATGTAGAGGGTACGTCGG
This sequence comes from Raja brachyura, assembly GCA_963514005.1. The sequence continues at coordinate 10,030 of CAUPSL010000167.1, forward strand.
AGCTCGGGGACGTCCCTTAGCGGCTCGTAACGCTAACGGCAGGTACTCGGGAAGACTCGCTAATGGCAGGTAAGCTCGGGAAGACTCGTGAAGATTTTTCAACGTTGAAAAATGCCCACGAGAGCCCCGAGTACCGACGAGTGGCCATTACCGTAAATCTCCGAGTTCGAATCAGGGCAAACTCGGGAGAGCTCTTGGAATGAACATGTAACATGGGACAGGGCTATGAGAAGGCAGTGGAGGCCAATTCACTGGATGCATCCAAGAGAGTTAGATAGAGCTCTTGGGGATAGCAGAGTCAGGAGATATGGGGAGAAGGCAGGAACGGTGTACTGATTGTGGATGATCAGCCATGATCACACTGAATGGTGGTGCTGGCTCGTAGGGCTGAATGGCCTACCCCATATTCTTAAACTGTGGCCCCTGGTTCTGGACTCCCCCAACATCGGGAACATGTTTCCTGCCTCTAGCGTGTCCAATCCCTTAATAATCTAATATGTTTCAATAAGATCTCCTCTCATTCTTCTAAACTCCAGAGTGTACAAGCCCAGCTGCTCCATTCTCTCAGCATATGACAGTCCCGCCATCCAGGGAATTAACCTTGTAAACCTACGCTGCACTCCCTCAATAACTTCCTCAAATTTGGAGGATTACAATCGAGCCGCTCACAGTCCACAGTGTACAGATACAGGATAAAAGAAATACATTTCAGTGCAAGATAAAGTCCAGTAAAGTCATAAATGGTAGTAGAATTAGGCCATTCAGCCCCTCAAATCTACTCCGCCATTCATAGAAGTAGAAAATAGGTGCAGGAGGAGGCCATTCGGCCCTTCGAGCCAGCACCGCCATTCATTGTGACCATGGCTGATCGTCCCCAATCAATAACCCATGCCTGCCTTCTCCCCATATCCCTTGATTCCACTAGCCCCTAGAGCTCTATCTAACTCTTAAATCCATCCAGTGATTTGGCCTCCACTGCCCTCTGTGGCAGGGAATCCCATAAATTCACAACTCTCTGGGTGAAAACGTTTTTTCTCACCTCAGTCTTAACTGACCTCCCCTTTATTCTAAGACTGTGGCCCCTGGTTCTGGACTCGCCCAACATTGGGAACATTTTTCCTGCATCTAGCTTGTCCAGTCCTTTTATAATTTTATGTTTCTATCAGATCCCCCTCATCCTTCTAAACTCCAGTGAATACAAGCCTAGTCTTTTCAATCTTTCCTCATATGACAGTCCCGCCATCCCAGGGATCAATCTCGTGAACCTACGCTGCACTGCCTCAATCACAAGGATGTCCTTCCTCAAATTAGGAGACCAAAACTGTACACAATACTCCAGATGTGGTCTCACCAGAGCCCTATACAACTGCAGAAGAACCTCTTTACTCCTGTACTGAAATCCTCTTGTTATGAAGGCCAACATTCCATTAGCTTTCTTCACTGCCTGCTGTACCTGCACGCCAACTTTCAGTGACTGGTGTACAAGGACACACAGGTCTCACTGTATCTTCCCCTTACCTAACCTAACCCCATTGGGATAATAATCTGCCCCCTTGTTTTTGCCACAAAGTGGATAACCTCACATTTATCTATTTTATACTGCATCTGCCACACATCTGCCCACTCACTCAACCTGTCCAGGTCACCCTGCAACCTCCTAACATCCTCTTCACAGTTCACACTGCCACCCAGCTTTGTGTCATCCGCAAACTTGCTAGTGCTCCTAATTTCCCTCTTCCAAATCATTAATATATATGGTAAACAGTTGCGGCCCCAACACCGAGCCTTGCGGCACTCCACTCGCCACTGCCTGCCATTCTGAAAATGACCCGTTCACTCCTACTCTTTGCTTCCGGTCTGCCAACCAATTTTCTATCTATGTCAACACCCTACCCTCAATACCACGTGCTCTAATCTTAGTCACCAGTCTCCCGTGCGGGACCTTATCAAGGGCTTTCTGAAAGTCTAGATACATTACATCCACTGGCACCCCTTCATCCATTTTACTTGTCGCATCCTCAAAAAATTCCAGAAGATTAGTCAAGCATGATTTCCCTTTCATAAATCCATGTTGACTTGGACTAATCCTTTCACTGCTATCCAAATGCCCCATTATTACCTCTTTAATAATTGACTCCAGCATCTTTCCCACCACCGAAGTCAGGCTAACTGGTCTGTAATTCTTGAAAAGTGGGATAACATTAGCTATCCTCCAATCCACAGGAACTGATCCTGAATCTATTGAACATTGGAAAATGATTACCAATGCGTCCACTATTTCTAGAGCCACCTCCCTGAGGACCCTGGGATGCAGACCATCAGGCCCAGGGGATTTATCATCCTTCAGTCCCATTAGCCAACCCAATACTATTTCTCGCCTAATGAAAATCTCTTTCAGTTCCTCTACCCCCTTAGATCCTCTGTCCTCCAGTACATCTGGGAGATTGTTTGTGTCTTCCTTAGTGAAGATGGATCCGAAGTACCTGTTCAACTCTTCTGCCATTTCCTTGTTGCCCATAATAATTTCACCCGTGTCAGCCTTCAAGGGACCCACATTTGACTTTGCTACTCTTTTTCCCTTAACATATCTAAAGAAGCTTTTCCTGTCCTTCTTTATATTCCTGGCCAGCTACCCCTCGTACTTCCTCTTTTCAGCCCGTATTGCCCGTTTTGTTTCCTTCTGTTGTCCTATGAAAGTTTCCCAATCCTCTGGCTTCCGGCTACTCTTCGCTGTGTTAGACATCTTTTCTTTTAGTTTTATTCTATCCTAACTTCTCTTGTCAGCCACGGTTGCTTCCTACTCCCCTTAGAATCTTTCTTCCTTTTTGGAATGAAATGATCCTGCGTCTTCCGGATTATGTCCAGAACAAGGGGTCACAGTCTAAGGATAAGGGGGAATTCCTTTAGGACCGAAATGAGGAAAACATTCTTTACACAGAGAGTGGTGAGTCTCTGGAACTCTCTGCCACAGAAGGTAGTTGAGGCCAGTTCATTGGCTATATTTAAGAGGGCGTTAGATGTGGCACTTGTGGCTAAAGGGATCAGGGGGTATGGAGAGAAGGCAGGTACGGGATACTGAGTTGGATGATCAGCCATGATCACATTGAATGGCGGTGCAGGCTCGAAGGGCCGAATGGCCTACTCCTGCACCTATTTTTCTATGTTTCTATGTTTCTATGCCCAGAAATTCCTGCCATTGCTGTTCCACCATCATTCCTGCAAGGATCCCTTTCCAGTCTACCTTGGCCAGCTCCCCTCTCATGCCTTCATAGTCCCCTTTGTTCAACTGCATCACTGCCACTTCCGATTTAACGTTCTCCTTCTCAAATTGCAGATTAAAACTAATCATATTATGATCACTACCTCCTAGCGGTTCCTTTACCTCGAGTTCTCTTATCAAATCTGGTTCATTGGACAACACTAAATCCAGAATTGCCTTTTCTCTGGTCAGCTCCATTACAAGCTGCTCTAAGAATCCATCTCCGAGGCATTCTACAAACTCTCTTTCTTGGGGTCCTGAACCAACCTGATTTTCCCAGTCTACCTGCACATTGAAATCCCACATCGCCACAGTGGCATTACCTTTGTTACATGCCAGTTTTAACTCCTGCTGCAACTTACACCCTACATCCCGGCTACTATTTGGGGGTCTGTAGATTCAGTCATGGGTGATCTATCTCTCCCTTATAACCCCATTCTCCTGCCTTCTCCCCATAACCCCTGACACCCGTACTAATAAAGTCCTATCAGAGATAGCCCGAGGGTCTCCGATGAGATAGAGAGTTGCTCGGCACTGCTCTCTAGTGGTTGGTTGGTCCAGTTGCAGCTGGCCGGCTGTTTCATGGAGTTTTACAATTTCTGAAGGCAATATCATTTCAAATGGCTGCTTTGTTTTAATGAAGGAGTTAATATTTTTTACCAGAATGATGCCTGGATTAGGGGGTATTAGCGACAGGGAGAGTTCGGACAGACTTGGATTGTCTTCTCAGGAACGTTGGAGGTTGTGGGGAGGCCCTAGGGAGGTTTGTACAACTACGAGAGGCGTAGATAGGGTAGACAGTCAGAACCTTTTTCCCAGGATGGAAAAATCAGATACTAGAGGGCACAGCTTTAGGGTGAGAGGGGCAAAGTTTAAAGGAGATGTGCAGGGCAGGTTTTCACACAGAGGGTGGTGGGTGCCTGGAACGCGCTGTCAGGGATGGTGGTGGAGGCAGGTACGATCGTGGTGTTTAAGAGGCTTTTAGACAGGCACATAGATATGCAGGGAATGGAGGGATACGGATCATGTGCAGGCAGATGAGGGTAGGTCTTTGCATCATGTTCATCACGGACATAGTGGGCCGAAGGGCCTTTTCTTTGAGTTTGAGTTTAGTTTGTCACGTGCACTGAGGTACATTGAAAATATTTTGTTGTGTGATAAGGTAGCGGAGTCAGGGGATATGGGGAGAAGGCAGGAACGGGGTACTGATTGGGGATGATCAGCCATAATCACATTGAATGGCGGTGCTGGCTCGAAGGGCTGAATGGCCTACTCCTGCACCTATTGTCTATTGTCTTAACCAGTCAGCGGAAAGACAATACATGATTACATTCGAGCCGTCCACAGTGTACAGATACATGAATAACGTTTAGAGCAAGGTAAAGCCAGCAAAGTGCGATCAAGGATAGTCCGAGGGTCACCAATGAGGTAGATAGTAGTTCAGGACCGCTCTCTGGTTGTGGTAGGATGGTTCAGTTGCCTGATAACAGCTGGGAAGAGACTGTCCCTGAATCTGGAGGTGTGCGTTTTCACACTTCTGTACCTCTTGCCCGATGGGAGAGGGGTGAAGAGGGAGTGGCCGGGGTACGACTGGTCCTTGATGATGCTGCTGGCCTTGCCGAGGCAGCGTGAGGTGTAGATGGAGTCAATGGAAGGGAGGTTGGTTTGTGTGATGGTCTGGGCTGTTCATGTGCTGTGCTGTTCTATGGTCTAATGTATTTACAGAATAATCCCAACATCAGTATTTATTCTGCATGGACTCTGTGTTTAGAATATTCTTGCCTGAGCATGATCTCTGAGATTAAATAGATGAGATTGTGGCAGTAGATAAAGGATTACTTTGTTAGTCCCAACCTGAAGTGTCCGTGTTCTCCACAGATGCTGCCTGACCCGCTGAGTTACTCCAGCACTCTGTGAAACGTCACCTATCCATGTTCTCCACAGATGCTGCCTGACCCACTGAGTTACTCCAGCACTCTGTGAAACGTCACCTATCCATGTTCTCCACAGATGCTGCCTGACCCGCTGAGTTACTCCAGCACTCTGTGAAACGTCACCTATCCATGTTCTCCACAGATGCTGCCTGACCCGCTGAGTGCCTCTGTCCAGATGTTATATCTGGTCATAACTACATCACCAGCGTACTCGCTGCCAAGTTCAGCTTTTAGCCACATACTTCTTCCTTGTTTTTCCTAGAATTTCCTACTGCTCGTGGCCAAAAGATGATGTTCCCCACACACAGCCCCAGAGGGGTTGGTGCCAGCCTTCTCTGGCCTCAGTTCTGGCCCTTAGTCTGTAGCTGTATCTTGCTGTAGTAGCCATCGTTACGGGATTACCATTCCTGACCTACGTTATATTACATTAACCCTGCGGCAATACTAAAACAAATGATTTACTGCAGGTTTGTTGGTTTATTTGCATTTCTGCTTTCATAATCAGCTCCTAATGTCGTTTGAAACATGTTCATAAGGAACTGCAGATGCTGGAAAAATTGAAGGTAGACACAAATGCTGGAGAAACTCAGCGGGCGAGGCAGCATCTATGGAGCGAAGGAATAGGTGACGTTTCGGGTCGTCTGAAGAAGGGTTTCAGCCCGAAACGTCGCCTATTTCCTTCGCTCCACAGATGCTGCCTCACCCGCTGAGTTTCTCCAGCATTTTTGTCCACCTTCGATTTTTCCAGCATCTGCAGTTTTTTCTTAAACGGGTGTACAACAAGCCTTTTGCACACTTTGAGCGATGCCAAGCCTCTCGAGGATTGTTAGGGCTGGAGTCATTGAGGCCAGCGGAAAGAATGACACCAGCTTTCACGCTGGGCTGTCGGGGAGGTGAGTCATCTCCAAATCCACTAGGGTGAGGAAACAAATACTCTCATACAATTATTAACCTACTTTAACCTTTCATTGTCCATGGAACGCGATGACTACTGTCATCTAATTTTCATTTCTATGTTTCTTGGCACTAACATCTTGTTTATCTGCGCGGTCTTTATGGAGTCTTTAGACCCGAGTTCAGTTTGTTGTCCCGTGTACCGAGGTGCAGTGAAAAGCGTTAACTTCATGCTAACCAGTCAGCGGAAAGACAATACATGATTACAATCATCATGTTCCCGATGTTGGGGGAGTCCAGAACCAGGGGCCACGGTTTAAGAATAAGGGGTAAGCCATTTAGAACGGAGACGAGGAAACACTTTTTCTCACAGAGAGTTGTGAGTTTGTGGAATTCTCTGCCTCAGAGGGTGGTGGAGGCCGGTTCTCTGGATACTTTCAAGAGAGAGCTAGATAGAGCTCTTAAAGATAGTGGAGTCAGGGGATATGAGGAGAAGGCAGGAACGGGGTACTGATTGGGGATGATCAGCTGTGATCACATTGAATGGCGGTGCTGGCTCAAAGGGCCGAATGGCCTACTCCTGCACCTATTCTGGTGGCAGCTTAGGAAAAGGGGAGATGCAACGAGACCTGGGTGTCATGGTACACCAGTCATTGAAAGTAGGCATGCAGGTGCAGCAGGCAGTGAAGAAAGCAAATGGTATGTTAGCATTCATAGCGAAAGGATTTGAGTATAGGAGCAGGGAGGTTCTACTGCAGTTGTACAGGGTTTTGGTGAGGCCACACCTGGAGTATTGCGTACAGTTTTGGTCTCCAAATCTGAGGAAAGACATCCTTGCCATAGAGGGGGTACAGAGAAGATTCACCAGACTGATTCCTGGGATGTCAGGACTTTCATATGAGGAAAGACTGGATAGACTCGGCTTGTACTCGCTGGAATTTAGAAGATTGAGGGGGGATCTTATAGAAACTTACAAAATTCTTAAGGAGTTGGACAAGCTAGATGCTGGAAGATTGTTTCCGATGTTGGGGGAGTCCAGAACAAGGGGTCACAGTCTAAGGATAAGGGGGAATTCCTTTAGGACCGAGATGAGGAAAACATTCTTTACACAGAGAGTGGTGGGTCCCTGGAATTCTCTGCCACATAAGGTAGTTGAGGCCAGTTCATTGGCTATATTTAAGATGGGGCGTTAGATGTGGCCCTTGTGGCTAAAGGGATCAGGGGGTATGGAGAGAAGGCAGGTACGGGATACTGAGTTGGATGATCAGCCATGATCACATTGAATGGCGGTGCAGGCTCGAAGGGCCGAATGGCCTACTCCTGCACCTATTTTTCTATGTTTCTATTGTCTACAATCCACAGTGTGCAGATACATGATAAGGGAATAATGTTTAGTGCAAGATAAAGTCCGATCAAGGATAGTCCGAGGGTCACCAATGAGGTAGATAGTAGTCCAGGACTGCTCTCTGGTTGTGGTGGGATGGTTCAGTTGCCTGATAACAGCCGGGAAGAAACTGTCCCTGAATCTGGAGAATGAGATCCTCTAGCAATACAGCATGGAAACAGGCCCTTCGGCCCACTGAGTCCATGCCTACTAGTGTTCACCCCGTACACCAGCACTATCCTACACTACAATTTAAGCCAATTAAACGACAAACCCGCACGTCTTTGGAGCGTGGGAGGAAACCGGAGCACCCGGAGAAAACCCACGCAGGTCACGGGGAGAACGCACAAATCTCTCCACCTGAATCATTCGTCACCTAGATCCAATTATCACCCGTGTAGGAAGGAGCTGCAGATGCTGGTTTACACCGAAGATAGACACAAAATGCTGGAGTAACTCAGCGGGATAGGCGGCATCTCTGGAGAGAAGGAATGGGTGAGGTGTCGGGTCGAGTCCTCTCTTTGAAGAAGGGTTTGGAAACGTCACCAATTCCCTCTCTCCAGAGATGCCGCCTGTCCCGCTGAGTTACTCCAGCATTTTGTGTCTACCTATCGCTTCACAGCTCTCCCCACATCCTTCCTGTAACGGGGGCGGCCAGAACTGCACGCAATACTCCCCATGCGACCGGACCAACGTCCTGCAATGCTGCGTCATGACCTCCTGACTCTCAAACATATTGCAACAACTGATGCAGATGAGCGTAACATCTGCCCTCTTTACCCCAGGACTGGATTGTTGATAACCATATAACAATTACAGCACGGAAACAGGCCCTCTCGGCCCTTCCAGTCCGTTCCGACCATTTATTTTCCCCTAGTCCCATCTACCTGCACTCAGACCATACCCCTACATTCCCTTCCCGTCCATATACCTATCCACTTTACTTTTAAATGATAAAATCGATCCTGCCTCCACCACTTCTGCTGGAAGCTCATTCCACACAGCCACCACTCTCTGAGTAAAGAAGTTCCCCCTCATGTTACCCCTAAACTTCTGTCCCTTAATTCTCATGTCATGTCCTCTTGTTTGAATCTTCCCTACCCTCAATGGGAAAAGCTTATCCACGTCAACTCTGTCTATCCCTTTCATCATTTTAAAGACCTCAATCGAGTCCCCCCTTAACCTTCTGCGCTCCAAAGAATAAAGACCTAACTTGTTCAACCTTTCTCTGTAACTTAGTTGCTGGAACCCAGGCAACATTCTAGTAAATCTCCTCTGTACTCTCTCTATTTAGTTGACACAAGTCCCCCCTTAACCTTCTGCGCTCCAAAGAATAAAGACCTAACTTGTTCAACCTTTCTCTGTAACTTAGTTGCTGGAACCCAGGCAACATTCTAGTAAATCTCCTCTGTACTCTCTCTATTTAGTTGACATCCTTCCTATAATTAGGCGACCAAAATTGTACACCATACTCCAGAATTGGGCTCACCAATGCCTTGTACAATTTTAACATTACTTCCCTACTCCTATATTCAATGCTCTGATTTATAAAGGCCAGCACACCAAAAGCTTTCTTTACCACCCTATCTACATGCGATTCCACCTTCAGGGAACTATGCACAGTTATTCCTAGATCCCTCTGTTCCACAGCATTCCTCAATTCCCTACCATTTACCATGTACGTCCTATTTTGATTTGTCCTGATGGACGAATGCTTGCGTTTATTGGCCAAGCATTCACATACAAGGAATTTGCCTTGGTGCTCCACCCACAAGTGACAATGACACGCAGTGGCAGTTAGGAATGACGCACAAAACGTTAAACAATTAGACATTAAACTTGTGCAACTTAATTTGGGTGGGAGTGATAAAAGATGCATTTCCTTTGCGATCACTGCAGTTCTGCAAACGTTCCTGCCTTCCCCTAGATTGTGCAGCTGTGGGAAAGTGTTTATTTTGTGAATTGTTGGATAACTTCTCCCCCATTAAGAGCGCTGATGTCATTGCTGAATGGAAGTTATTTGTGTCTCCCTTGGAAATGGTAGAATTTTGTTCCATGCGTTTCAGTCACTAATTTTAGCGATGAAATCATTCTCCGATGTTGTATTACATTCAGTCTGAAGAAGGGTCCCGGCCCGAAACGTCGCCTATTTCCTTCCTTCGCTCCATCGATGCTGCCTCACCCGCTGAGTTTCTCCAGCATTTATGTCCACCTTCGATGTATTAAACCTAGTGTTGGTCAGAGTTACCTCAGGCAGTTATCGGCAGTCACTGGAAACGCGTATGACTGTCCCCTCATGGAGGACGCCTGCCTGAGCGTGACTTTGTTCAACGTGGGGAGACTGGTGCACAGACAGCCACCCCACGTGGTCCAGTGGCACGGAGTCCAAGTCGACCGGAGACCCTTTTCTGCTGCAGCCTTCATCCGCCTTCCCAGCCGTTGTGACGCTCCACTAAGGTCAGCCATCGTCCTCCGCCTGTTCCACCGTTGAGGTCTTGGTTGGATTGGCTCTTTGTCAGGGACCTCCCCCTCGACCTTACCGCCATGGGTGGCCCTACCAGGAGCATCGCTCCAGACGGCATCGCTCTCAGGATCTCAGGACCACACAAGCTTCTCCACCACGACAAGGGGACAATCCACAGAGAAGTATGACAGTACGATGGGCATGTTCACTCTGTTCCAGCCTAGGCCGTGGCAGCACTTTGACCCCACAAGGTGCAAAGGTTGTGTGATGATGGTCACTTGTCCAGGGTTCGTTCAACTTTCTCGAGGATTAACTAGATTCCATTCTGGACATCACCACTGGTCCTGTTCCCACCACAAGTCTAAACTGAGGATAAACACAAAAGTGCTGGAGTAACTCAGCGGGACAGGCAGCATCTGTGGAGAACATGGATAGGTGACGTTTCACAGAGTGCTGGAGTAACTCAGCGGGTCAGGCAGCATCTGTGGAGAACATGGATAGGTGACGTTTCACAGAGTGCTGGAGTAACTCAGCGGGACAGGCAGCATTTCTGTAGAGAAGGAATTCCTGACGTTTCAGATCAAGACCATTTTTTGGACTTTTATGGGCCTGTCCCACTTAGTCTCCTGCAGTCGCCTAAAAAGTCGCCTATGCAGTCTAGGCTTCATTATGGTCGCCATGAATTTTTCAATGCCACCATGGAGAGTAGCGAGAATTCTCGAGCCGAAGATGGGTCGCCAGGAGGTCAAAAGTTGACAGCTGGTGCTGACCAATGAATCTCATTGGCTCATTGGGGAAAAAAACGCAAATTCCTCCCCCCCCCCTCTCCTCCCCCCCCTCTCCTCCCCCCCTTCTCCTCCCCCCCTCTCCTCCCCCCCTCTCCTCCCCCCCTCTCCTCCCCCCCCCTCTCCTCCCCCCCCCTCTCCTCCCCCCCCCTCTCCTCCCCCCCCCCTCCTCCCCCCCCCTCTCCTCCCCCCCCCTCTCCTCCCCCCCCCTCTCCTCCCCCCCCCTCTCCTCCCCCCCCCTCTCCTCCCCCCCCTCTCCTCCCCCCCCTCTCCTCCCCCCCCTCTCCTCCCCCCCCTCTCCTCCCCCCCCTCTCCTCCCCCCCCCTCTCCTCCCCCCCCCTCTCCTCCCCCCCCTCTCCTCCCCCCCCTCTCCTCCCCCCCCCTCTCCTCCCCCCCCTCCTCCCCCCCCCTCTCCTCCCCCCCCCTCCTCCCCCCCCTCCTCCCCCCCCCTCCTCCCCCCCCTCTCCTCCCCCCCCTCTCCTCCCCCCCCTCTCCTCCCCCCCCTCTCCTCCCCCCCCTCTCCTCCCCCCCCCTCTCCTCCCCCCCTCTCCTCCCCCCTCTCCTCCCCCCCTCTCCTCCCCCCCCTCTCCTCCCCCCCCTCTCCTCCCCCCCCTCTCCTCCCCCCCCTCTCCTCCCCCCCCCTCTCCTCCCCCCCCCTCTCCTCCCCCCCCCCTCTCCTCCCCCCCCTCCTCCCCCCCCCCCTCCTCCCCCCCCCTCTCCTCCCCCCCCCTCTCCTCCCCCCCCCCTCTCCTCCTCCCCCCTCTCCTCCCCCCCCTCTCCTCCCCCCCCCTCTCCTCCCCCCCCCTCTCCTCCCCCCCCCTCTCCTCCCCCCCCCTCTCCTCCCCCCCCCTCTCCTCCCCCCCCCTCTCCTCCCCCCCCCTCTCCTCCCCCCCCCTCTCCTCCCCCCCCCTCTCCTCCCCCCCCCCTCTCCTCCCCCCCCCCTCTCCTCCCCCCCCTCTTCATCGGTTCAGGCATGGTGTGTGCGTCGGGGAACATGGTCATGCTTTAGTCCTGCTGCATTTCAGTCCCCCTGAAATATAGAAACATCGAAAATAGGTGCAGGAGGAGGCTATTCGGCCCTTCGAGCCAGAAAACAATTGCCAAGTGGGACAGGCCCTTAACACTATCCTACACACACTAGGGCCAATCTACACACCGGTGAAATTCCTTAACCTACAAACCTGTACGGCTTAGGAGCGTGGGAGGAAACCGGAGCACCCGGAGAAAACCCACATGACAGCAGGAAGAACGTGAAAACTCTGTACAGACAACACCGGTAGTCAGGATGGAACCCGGGTATCGGGCGCTGTGAGGCAGCGACTCTACCGCTGCACCACCGTGCCGCTCCCCTGCACCCTTTGCAAAGCCTCCAGATCTTCCCTGTAATGGGACGACCAGAACTGCAGAAAATAGTCT
>CAUPSL010000168.1:0-30691 GCA_963514005.1 Raja brachyura
ACATGGTATTGGGGGTAGGGGTACTGGCATGGATAGAAAATTGGTTGGCAGACAGGAAACAAAGAGTAGGGATTAACAGGTCCCTTTCAGAATGGCAGGCAGGTGACTAGTGGGGGGTACCGCAAGGCTCGATGCTGGGACTGCAGCTATTTACAACATGTATTAATGATTTAGATGAAGGGATTACAAATAACATTAGTAAATTTGCAGATGACACAAAGCTGGGTTGCAGTGTGAACTGCGAGGAGGATGCTATGAGAATGCAGGGTGACTTGGACGGGTTGGGTGAGTGGGCAGATGCAGTTTAATGTGGATAAATGTGAGGTTATCCACTTTAGTAGAGTATTATTTAAATGGTCCTTGTTCATCAGTCAATGAAAGTAAGCATGCAGGTACAGCAGGCAATGAAAAAAGCGAATGGCATGTTGGCCTTAATAACAAGAGGAGTCGAGTGTAGGCCCTTCTGCAGTTGTACAGGGCCCTAGTGAGACCACACCAGGAGTATTGTGTGCAGTTTTGGTCTAGAAAAATGCAGAAGGACATTCTTGCTATTGAGGGAGTGCAGCATAGGTATACAAGGTTAAATCCCGGGATGGCGGGACTGTCATATGTTATTAGAATGGTGTGGCTGGGCTTGTATACACTGGAATTTGGAAGGATGAGAGTGGATCTTATTGAAACATATAAGATTATTAAGGGTTTGGAGAAGCCAGAGGCAGGAAACATGTTCCCGACGTTGGGGGAGTCCAGAACCAGGGGCCACAGTTTAAGAATAAGGAGTAAGCCATTCAGAACGGAGATGAGGAAACGCCTTTTCAAACAGAGAGTTGTGAATCTCAGGAATTCTCTGCCTCAGAGGGCGGTGGAGGCCGGTTCTCTGTATGCTTTCAAGAGAGAGCTAGTAGGGCTCTTAAAGATAGTGGAGTCCGGGGATATGGGGAGAAGGCAGGAACGGGATACTGATTGTGGATGATCAGCCATGATCACATTGAGTGCTGGTGCTGGCTCGAAGGGCCGAATGGCCTACTCCTGAACCTATTGTCTATTGTCACACTCGCGATATTATCAAATAACGGAGCACTTTTATTGATATCTACTTAACCGTCTCATCTAAAACATTTACCCATGACTATATCAAATCAAAATCAAAATGGTGAATGTGCAGGAGTGGGGCGCCATTGTGCATGTCTGCTCTGCCTGCAGTCCGTCTTTTCACCCTTTAGTGTCTAAAAACTTTTTTATTTTGGAGGTCGAGTCTATTTAGGCTTTATGGAGGCGCTGACTTGGAACTCCGAGGAGTCTGGGATCTCTCACCAAGATCACCAGTCGGAGCTCCGACCAGCGCGGCCCGTGGACTCCGGGAGCCGCAGTCTCCGGGGAGAAACTCCAACTGGCCGTCTCAGTTACTCCAATGCGCTGAAGAATGTTCTCCCGAGGCCGGAACTCCATCATCCGGCGAGAGGACCTATAACATCGGGCTGCCGTTGTGGCGACTGCGGAGGCCTCCAATAGTTCCCGACCTCGGGTGAACTAAGTGGAGGAGGACTGGACTTTTTGGTGCCTTCTCTCACAGTGGAAAGTGTTGATTCTGCTGTGGGGGGACGTTCGTGTTAAATTCTATAGTGTGTTGTGTCTTTTTTATGTTTTTTTTATTTTGATGGATGTATGGTAATCTAATTTCTTTATATGTAAAGGACTTTGGCTTCAACATGATTTGATTTAAAAGTGCTATATAAATAAAAAAACTTAACGTCGTTGCCAACGCCTTCTCCCGCCCCGCCATTCCCTCCGTTTCGGCCCTCAACCACGGCGTCGACAACACGAGCTGGCCACAACGCAGCATGCGGACGCAGGTATGGAAGTCTACCGCACCCCCGTTTCCGGCCTTTACTGGCCAAAGTGCCTTGCGGAGCGGCAGGCACCATGGTCCTGTGTCCCCTGCCAGACCTCCAAGGTCCAGCAGCACGTGTGTCCACCAGTGCAGGAGTCACGGTTCCTGCAGCTATGTTCTTGCACGTGCATGTTGAACTCGTCGGTCCGCTGCCACGCACCTGCTCACCGCCGTGGACCGTTCCACGCAGCGGCAGGTGGCTTGCGCTCGGGCTCTAGGGGCCCACTGTATCACCAGATTCGGAGTTCCCTCCGACATTTCCACTGACCGGGGGGGCCCGTTCACCTCTTCCTTGTGGGCTGCCCTTGCCCAGCTCGAGGGCGCACGGTTGCACCATACGACCGCCTACCATCCGCAGGCCAACGGGCTCATCGACAGGTTCCATCGGCACCTCGTCGGCGCTCAAAGCTCGGCTCACTGGCCCTGACTGGGTGGTCCAACTGCCCTGAGTCCTCCTTGGCACACGCACCGCGCCCAAGGAGGATTTGGCTGCTTCCTGTGGGTGCCCGGGGATTTTCACCCCGCTGCCTGTACACCCGCCGCTCCCGCGCTGCTGGCTGACCTTCGTGAACGGGTGAGCACGTTGGGCCCTGGCCCCACTACCAGGCACGGTTCGTCCGCGGTGCATATGCCCGCGGTGTTACAAAAATGTGCCTACGTTTTCATCCGCAGGGACCCTTACCGCTCACCATTGCAGCGGGCCTATGAGGGGCCATTCTGGGTGCTGCGAGCCGGAGTTGCCACGGAGGAGGCTGGGAGGAGTTCGTCTCCGTCGGCCGTCTCAAACCCACCCACGTGGATGTGGACAGCCCAGTGGTCATTGCTGCACCGCGACGGAGGGGTCGTCCACCGGCCTTTCCGCCCGTGCGGAGTGCGCCTGTTTCCCCCCACCCCTCTTATTGCTGCCTCCTTGCCTGTTCCTGGCCTTGTTTCGCCAGTCCCCCATGTTACACCGGCTGCACCTCCGTGGGTATAAACTCCGTACCTCGGGTTCTGGGGGGGGTCCCGTAGCGGCACCCGCTGGTGCCTGTAGGTAGTCGAAACCTGCGTTGGCTATCTCGGTCATATGACCGTGGGAAGGGGTTTGTTTTCGCGTGTTTTCTGGGCAAGCCCCATTCATTCTAGCGACCACCGTTGTGGAAGGAGCTTTTGAATTTAGCTGTCGTGTGATCACTGTGGTTTTCATCACTTTCACAATAAAGCTCGTTTGGAAACCAACTATCGTCTCGGCTCGCTAAAACACAAGACCTGATTGTATAAAAACGTAAACAGGGGTTTAGAAATGTTTGCTAAGTAATGAAATATAAATAACTGAAATATGTATCTATACAATTATTCGTAGCCACAGTATTTTTTTCTAATAATGAATCCGTGTTTGTGTGGTACATAGCTGAAAATTACCGTGTACCCCCCGAAGACCGTTCACGTACCACTGGGGGAACGGGTACAGTGTTTTTGGGGGAAAACACTGCTGTGAAGTAAACTCAACTAAACTGATGGAAACTAAATATGAATTACTGACGAAAGAGATTTTTGGGCAAAGGGTCGTTTGTGTTTAGAGGAAACTGTATCAGATTTTTCTCGCAAAATTCAAACCGTGCCAGGAAGGAAGAGTTTGTAATCTTCTGTTTCCTGACAGGATTTCAGAGATTTCACAAACCAAGATGTACCACAACTCAACTCAGTTCAGTTTGGTTTATTGTCATGTGTACCAAGGTACAGCGAAGGCCATAGAAATATAGCCACATAGAAAATAGGTGCATGAGGAGGCCATTCGGCTCTTCGAGCCAGCCAAGCTTATCGAACCATGCTCTCCGACATCCTAACATGTTTTCTAGCCAATCAAATACTTAAATAGAAACATAGGTGCAGTGGAGGCCATTCGGCCCTTCGAGCCAGCACCGCCATTCATTGTGATCATGGATGATCGTCCCCAATCAATAACCCGTGCCTGCCTTCCCCCCATATCCCTTGAATCCACTAGCCCCTAGACCTCTATCTAACTCTCTCTTAAATCCATCCAGTTATTTGGCCCCCACTGCCCTCTGTGGCAGGGAATTCCACAAATTCACAACTCCCTGGGTGAAAAAGTGTTTTCTCACCGCAGTCTTAAATGGCATCCCCTTTATTCTAAGACTGTGGCCTATGGTTCTGGACTCGCCCAACATTGGGAACATTTTTTTCCTGCATCTAGCTTGTCCAGTTCTTTCATAATTTTATATGTTTCAATAAGATCCCCCCTCATCCTTCTAAACTCCAGTGAATACAAGCCTAGTCCTTCCAATCTTTCCTCAGATGACAGTCCAGCTATCCCAGGGATCAATCTCATGAACCTACGCTGCACTGCCTCAATCACAAGGATGTCCTTCCTCAAGTTAGGAGACCAAAGCTGTACACAGTACTCCAGATGTGGTCTTACCAGACCCCTATACAACTGCAGAAGAACCTCTATATTCCTATACTGAAATCTTCTTGCTATGAAGGCCAACATTCCATTAGCTTTCTTCACTACCTGCTGTATCTGCACGACACCTTTCAGTGACCGGTGTACAAGGCCACCCAGGTCTCGCTGTACCTCCCCATTACCTACCCTAACCCCATTGAGATAATCATCTGCCCCCTTGTTTTTGCCGCCGAAGTGGATAACCTCACATTATCTATATTATACTGCATCTGCCACGCATCTGCCCATTCACTCAACCTATCCAGGTCATCCTGCAATCTCGTAACATCCTCTTCACAGTTCACACTGCCACCCAGCTTTGTGTCATACGCAAACATGCTAGTGTTGCTCCTAATTCCCTCTTCCAAATCATTAATATTTATGGTAAACAGTTGCAGCCACAACACCGAACCTTGCGACATTCCCCTCGCCACTGCCTGCCATTCTGAAAAGGACCCGTTCACTCCTACACTTTGCTTCCGGTCTGCCAACCAATTTTCTATCCTTGTCAACACCCTACCCCCAATACCATGTGCTCAAATTTTAGTCACCAGTCTCCCGTGTGGAACCTTATCAAAGGCTTTCTGAAAGTCTAGATTCACTACATCCACTGGCACACCTTCATCCATTTTACTTGTCACATCTTCAAAAAATTCCAGAAGATTAGTCATGCATGATTTCCCTTTCAGAAATCCATGTTGACTTGGACATGATCCTTTTACTGCTATCCAAATGCCCCATTATTACCTCTTTAATAATTGACTCCAGCATCTTTCCCACCACCGAAGTCAGGCTAACTGGTCTGTAATTCCCCGTTTTCTCTCTCGTTCATTTCTTGAAAAGTGGGATAACATTAGCTATCCTCCAATCCACAGGAACTGATCCTGAATCTATTGAACATTGGGAAATGATCACCAATGCGTCCACTATTTCCAGAGCCCCCTCCCTGAGGACCCTGGGATGCAGACCATCAGGCCCAGGAGATTTATCATCATTCAGTCCCATTTGCCTGCCCAATACTATTTCTCGCCTAGTGAAAATTTATTTCAGTTCCTCTACCCCCTTAGATACTCTGTCCTGCAGTACATCTGGGAGATTGTTTGTGTCTTCCTTAGTGAAGACAGATCCGAAGTACCTATTCAACTCTTCTGCCATTTCCTTGTTGCCCATAATAATTTCACCTGTGTCAACCTTCAAGGGACCCACATTTGACTTTGCTACTCTTTTTCCCTTAACATATCAAAATAAGCTTTTACTGTCCTTCTTTATATTCCTGACCAGATTCCCTTCGTACTTCATCTTTTCAGCCCGTATTGCCCGTTTTGTTTCCTTCTGTTGTCCTATTAAATCCTCCATCATCACAGTGGCATTACCTATGTCACATGCCAGTTTTAACTCCTGCAAATTACATCCTTCATCCGGACTACTATTTGGTGGTCTGTAGATAACACCAATTAGTGTCTTCTTGCCTTTACAATTGCTCAATTCAATCCACAGTGACTCTACCTCGTCAGTTCCTATGTCTTCCATCGCAAGGGACTGAATTCCATTCCTCACCAGCAGAGGATGTATAACCCTGAATGTTGTTCCCAGGCCCGATCCTCCTGCAGCCACATATCAGTAATCCCCACAATGTCATACCTACCAACCTCTAAATGAATCTCAAGCTCATCTACTTTACTTCTTATACTTCGCGCATTCATATACAATACTTTTAATTGCTTACGCATCTCACCTTTCACATCGATCCCTATTACACTTGGCCATACTCTCCTATCCTATTGTGAGCTTCCTTTCCTGTTAATTCTGGTGTCATTAACCATCCCTTTACTCTCGTTCCCTTTAGCTCCGTCCTCGACAATCCCATTTGACACTCCCACACAGAGACAGAGAGGGCACAGACAGGGACAGAGATGGGCAGAGTGAGAGAGAGAGGGACAGCGAGAGGGAGCGCAGAGACTGAGAGAGAGGGCAGAGACAGAGACACAGAGCGCAGGGGCAGAGAGAGAGTAAGCAGAGACACAGAGATAGGCCAATGACAGAGAGAGAGGGCAGAGACAGAGAGAGTGGGCAGAGACAGAGAGAGGGAGCAGAGACAGAGAGGGCAGACACAGACAGAGGCGGCAGAGACAGAGAGAGAGGGCCGAGACAGAGAGAGAGAGGGCAGAGACAGACAGAGAGAACAGAGGGTTCGGCCCTCACTCCAGCTTCAATCCCAGTCCCAGTCCCAGTCGCCGGGCTCAGCCTGCGGCAACAGCCTCCCGAGGACCGCGAGATCGGTCGATCCTGGTCCCGACCATCTCTGGGCCCGTCCTTTCTTCCACGGCGGCGTCTTTTGAGTAACGGGGAGGAGGGGTCGAGGGGTGGGAGGGGTCTATGGGTGGGAGGGGTCGGGGGCTGACGTCACTCGAGGCGCATGGAAGATTCTGTGGTACCGAGCAAACCCATTGTGACGTAATCAGCCAAAGCTAGTCGTTTTAAATTCAATCTTTTGACGATTTTCAACTTTAATCGATAAAAAGTCGAGACAAAAAATGAAATGTTCAGATACTGTGACCCCGGCCCCGACGGAAAAATGTCACCCAGAATATGTAAAGATGTTATCGTTACTACGTATTTTTTTCACGAAGATGTATAGACACACATATACACATATACATAGACACGTATCAGATCAGAGTTTTAGTATATACTAGCATTGTTACAAAACCCTACTATCAGTGGCGCTCCGGATCTGCCCACTGCACGTGCGTGCGATTCCAGAGGCTGTTTGGGGAGGGGGGGGGGTAGGAGCTTAAATCATAAGCCTTGCGGCCAGATTCCGATCGATCACAATCCAGAAACAGCCACTCTCAAGATAATCAAATTCATAATTTGTTTGCACAATCATGTCACAAGCTCCTAAATAATCTATATTTTGTGTTATTGTCTATCCAGGATTAATATTGTCACACTAAATATCTGACACCTTCCACAGTGAAGTTTTAGTGAGAGGCTTGGGATGAAAATATTGATCGTGGATTGAAAATAACACAAAATATACATAATTTAGATGTTCGTATGACATGATTTAGCAAATAATAATGATTTTGATTATCTTGGGAGTAGATGTTTCTGGAGTTTGAACAAATGCCTGTGTAAAACTGTCCTTGCCTGCTGCAGTGAGAAAGAGTAAACTTTATGCGAATTAAACATTAAATTCCTGTCTTTTTGGCATAGAGATTCATGACAAAGTGAGATTTAAACATCATGATATATTGTGAATTCTTGTATGAATGGGATCAGTTTGTTATTTGGCTAATTTGGCTATTTAAAGGTTTATTTTTAGCCCTTTCTCAAAAATAGATCTAGTAATTTAATTTAGATTAATTTAATGGATTTGAAGTCACTGATGAATATGATTTTTGTTGGGTATTTACTATTTGTTTTAACGTTACAATAATATTAAAGTTCAGATCTTGAGAATTTCACATTTTTGAATCTTCAAGGCAGTCTGTGTGTTTATTACTATTTCCGCCACAACGGTTAATTTTGTATTTAGCTACTTAATTAGGTAATCAACTAATTATATATTTTAATTTCAGGCCATCCAAGTAAGATGTATCATATTTCTTTCAGAATGCTTCAATCTATAATAACTGAATTTTTCATTCAGTTCTCTTAATTTTTAAGTAAGATATGGGCTTTTATGTCAATTAACTGTCCCCAATCATAGCTTTTGTGTTAAGTTAAGTATTGTTGGAATGGCAATAACTTAGCTAGCAAGGTGCTAATTTCCAAGCAAGAAAATGAGGATAACTTTTTTTAATACTGAAGATATGAAAGTGAATTATGTATCAACTTAAAGTTATTTTTACATTTTATCTGATGGGATAAATTACAGACTTGATTTTTTAAATCTCAAAATGTTGTAACATTCATAGTTATGGGGAGAAGGCAGGGGAATGCGGTCGAGAGGGAAATAGCCCGTTCCTGCCTTCTACCTACACATTGAAGAGCTCTATCTAACTCTCTCTTGAAGGCATCCAGCGAATTAGACGCCACTGCCTTCTGAGGCAGAGAATTCCACAGATTCGGATGACGTTCTGCAGTCTGACCGCCGTCCATAGCGCCACAGGCCGACTGGATGGTGTCTCTGCAGCCTGACCGCCATCAACAGCGCCACCTCAGGTCGGATGATGCCACTGCAACCTCGAGTTTTCCAGCTTCCAGCACAGCTTCTCTTCAGACATTGGACAATTTGAACTTTTAGTTTCCTACCACTTTGGACTTGTTTGCTCATTGTAGTTTTGTTTACTCTTTTCACTTTTTACACTGTAATGACCTTGCCAGGTTTAGCTATTAGTTTATTCTTAATTCTTTGTTGTGTTTTCTTTGGTTTGCCGTTGCTGGGTGCCGTATTTCTCGGGACACGACCCCCTGCTGGTCGATGAGCTGTGACTGTGCCTCTTCTATCCTGTGGCTTTTGCATTGGTCTCCTTGCACCCCCCGTCTTACGGCTGGGATGGTCGACTGCGGGCCCCCAACTTCCCGACCCACAGCCGGAGCACTGGCTGCACCCGCGGGCCCCACAGTCCCGACCCACAGCCGGGGTGCCCCCGTCCCACAGCAGGAGCCGCCGTCGACCATGCTTGCGCACCTTCTGGTAGAAGGTGACCGCGCTCTATCCCTTTTTGCCTGTGAGTTTACGAGTTTTTGCTGCCGCGTTTCATTGGCCTGCTGATTTTCATTCCTTCGCTTCTGGGGCGTCACCTCAGATTCAATTTTAATTTTTAATTGTCATTGTCAGTGTACAGTACAGAGACAACGAAATACATTTAGCATCCCCCTGGAAGAGCGACAGAGCAAATGATTTGAATAAATAATAATAAGTGTCCGGAGGGGGTGATTGGCAGTCACCGAGGTACGTTGTTGAGTAGCGTGACAGCCGCCGGAAAGAAGCTGTTCCTGGACCTGCTGGTTCGGCAACGGAGAGACCTGTAGCTGATGGTCAGAACACTTACAGTCGAGTTTTCGTCAGTGGTTACGACAACTGTCACGTGACGTCATGGGGTACGGCAAGCGTCCTGCTGCATCAACAGATCTTACCTTGAGATCACTAGTCTACATGCAACTGAGCTCAAGTCAACACCCTCGCTCAGCAGCAGCAGCAATGACTCAATATGTTAGAGAGTCCCAACACACATGTATGTCAAACTTATCTCACCAAATAAAGTAACTGTTTGACCACGAAGTTTGGACTCGCTGCAATGTATTATTTTGGGAAGTCTAACATGGGCAGGACATACACCGTGAATGGTAGGGTTCTGGGTAATGTTGTAGAGCAGAGAGATCAAGGAGTACAGGTACAGAGTTCCCTGAAAGTGGCGTCACAGGTAGATAAGGTGGTCAAGAAGGCTTCTGGCACATTGGCTTTCATCGGTCTGGCTTTTGAGTAGGATCCGGAGATGAGGGGAGAATAAGTTGAGAGAAAAGGAGGGGTGTAGGGGATGGAGGGGAGGTGAGGAGATACCCTTTAGACCACTCTAAACCCCCCTAAAACGTTTATACGGGTTTCGAGGGTATAGAGATTTTTAGAGGGGTTTAGAGGGTTTTAGAGTTATTTCGAGGTGGTTTAGAGGGATTTAGAGGTGGCTTGGAGGGGTTTATAGGGGTGTAGGGGTGTTTAGAGGGATTTAGAGGAATTTATTGGGGGTTTATAGGGGGTTTACATGGGTTTAGATTTGATTTAGGGGGGTTTAAAGGGGTTTGTATGGGGTTTAGAAGGATTAGAAGGGTTTAGAGGGAGTTTAGTGGGGTTAAGTGGGGTTTAGAGGGGGTTTAGCGTGTTTATAGGGGGGTTAGGGGGTTTAGAGGGGTTTAGGTAGGGTTTAGAGAGGGTTTATTGGGTGTTTAGAGGTAGTTTAGAGGGATTTAGAGGTGACTTGGTGAGGTTTAGAGGGGTTTAGAGGGATTTGTAGGGGGTTTATAGGGGGTTTACATGCGTTTATATTTGATTTTGGGGGTTTAGAGGAATTTGTATGAGGTTTAGAGAGATTCGATGGGATTAGAAGGGTTTAGAGGGGTTTAGAGGGTGTTTAGAGAGGGTGTATAGGGGGGTTTAAGGGACGTAGAGGGGATTTAGTGGGGTTAATAGGGGTTTAGATGGGCTTAGACGGTTTAGAGGGTCGTGGATGTGTTTAGATGGGTTTAGATATGTTAAGAGGGTTTAGAGGAGTTAATGGGAATTCAGAGTTTTAGTGGGGGTTCGAGGGGTTTAGAGATATTTAGAGGGGTTTAGGGGAGGTTAGAGGGGCTTTAGAACGGTTTTGAGGGATTCCGAGGGGGTTTAGTGGGGTTTAGAGGGATATAGAGCTGGTTTCGAGGGGTTTATAGTGGTTTCGAGGGTTTCAAAGGGGTTAGAGTTGTTTAAAGTGTATTTAGAGGGTACTAGAGGGGTTTCCCGGGATTTAGGGTGGTTTAGAGGGGTTTAGAGGGGTTAGAGGGGGTTTGGAGGGGTTTAGAGTGGTTTAGTGGGCGTTTAGAGGGTTTAGAGGTGCTTAGAAGGCTTTCTAGTAGTGTTCAGTGATTTAGAGGTGGTTTAGAGGTGTTAAGGGGGATTTCTAGGAGGTTTATAAGGTTTTCGATTGGTTTAGAGTCAATTTAGGGGTGTTTAGAGGTGTTTATATGGTGTTAGAAAGGTTTTAGAGTCGTTTAGAGGGGGTTTAGTGGGGTTTATAGAGGGTTAAGAGAGGGTTTCGAGAGGGTTTAGAGGTGGTTTAGAGGTGGTTTAGAGGGATTTCGAGGTGGCTTGGAAGGATTTAGAGGGGTTTAGAGGGATTTTTAGGTGGTTAATAGGGTTTAGATTTGATTTGGGGAGTTATTTAGAGGAGGGTTAGAGGGATTTAGAGGTGGCTTGCAGGGGTTTAGAGGGGTGTAGGGCTGTTTTGATGGATTCA
Source organism: Raja brachyura (assembly GCA_963514005.1). The sequence goes on from CAUPSL010000168.1 coordinate 11,273, forward strand.
GAGGGGTTTATAAGGGTTTACGGTGATTTTAAGGGGCTTAGAGATTGTTTAGACCGGTTTACAGGGGTGTAGGGGAGGGTCTTTAGAAATCTTTAGAGTGATTCCGAGTGGGTTTAGTGGGGCTTAGATGGGTTTAGATACGTTTAGAGGTATTCAGACGGGGTTTAGGGGTCTAGAGGGATTTAGAGCGGGTTTAGAGGTGTTCAGAGGGATTTAGAGGGTGTTTAGAGGGTGTTTAGAGGGGTTTAGAGGGCTTTAGAGTTATTTAGATGAGGTTTACGGGGCGTTTAGATGGGTTTAGAAGATTTTACAGTGGGTTTCAGGGATTTAGAGGTGGGTTAGAGGGTGTTATAGTGATTTATAGGAGGTTTATAGGGGTTCAGATGGGTTTAGAGTTGATTTAGGGGGGTTTTGAGGGGTTTGTTTGGGATGTAAAGGGATTAGATGAGATTAGGAGGGTTTTGAGGAGTTTAGAGGGATTTAGAGGGTGTTTAGTGGGGTTAAGAGGGGTTTAGAGGTGTTTAGAGGGTGTTTAGAGGGGTTTATAGAGGGTTTAACGGGGTTCTGAGGGATGTGGAGGGGAATTGGTGGGGTTTAGTGGGGTTTCGAGGGATGTTTAGATGTCTAGAGTGTTTAGAGGGGTTTAGAGGGATTTACAGTGGTTTACATGGGTTTAAAAATGTTTAGATGGGTTTAGAGACGTTCAGAGGGATTCATATATGGTTTAGAGGGGTTTTGAGTAGTTTAGATGGGGCTGGAGGAGTATAGATGGGATCAGAAGTGGTTCAGATGGGCCTATATGTGTTCGTAGGGGGTATAGAGGGTTTTAGAGGGGTTTAGATGCGTATAGAGGGATTCAGAGAGGGGAATATGGGTTTACATAGGTTTAGATTTAATTTGGGGGAGTTATTTAGAGGGGGTTAGAGGGATTTAGAGGTGGCTTGGAGGGGTTTAGAAGGGCATAGGGCTGTTTAGATGGGTTTGGAGGGGTTTATAAGGGGTTACGGTGATTTTCAGGCGCTTAGACGGGGTTTTATAGGGGTGTAAGGTAGGTTAGAGGGGTATAGAACGGTTTTGAGTAATTCAGGGTGTGTTTAGTGGGAATTAGATGAGTTTAGATGGGTTTCGATGCGTTTAGAGGGATTCAGACGGGGTTTAGGGGTCTAGAGGGATTTAGAGCGGGTTTAGAAGGGTTCAGAGGGCTTTCGAGTTGTTTAGATGAGGTTTAGCGGGGGTTTGGAGGGGTTAGAGTGGTTTACGGGGCGTTTAGAGGGGTTTAGAAGAGTTTACAATGGGTTTCAGGGATTTAGATGTGGGATAGAGGGGGTTTAGAGTGATTTATAGGAGGTTTATAGGGGTTTTAGATGGGTTTACTTGATTTAGGGTGGTTTAGAGGGAGTTTGTATGGGGTGTAAAGGGATTAGGTGAGATTCGGAGGGTTTAGAGCCGTTTAGAGGGTATTTAGTGTTGTTTAGAGGGGGTTTAGAGGGGTTTAGAGGTGTTTAGAGAATGTTTAGAGGGGTTTAGAGAGGGTTCAACTGAGTTCTGAGGGATGTGGAGGGGAATTAGTGGGGTATAGTGGGGTTTAGAGGGATTTAGAGGGGTTTATGGGAGGATTAGAGGGGTTTAGGGGGGTTTCGATGTGTTTAGAGGGGTTTAGAGGGTTTAGCGGGGTTTAGAGGGATTTACAGTGGTTTACATGCGTTTAAAGCTGTTCAGATGGGTTTAGAGACGTTTAGAGGGATTCAGGTATGGTTTAGAGGGTTTTTTAGTGGTATAGATGGGGTTGGAGGAGTATAGATGGGTTTAGAAGTGGTTCAGATGGGCCTAGATGTGTTCATAGGGGGTTTAGATGGCTTTAGAGGGGCGTTACAGGGGTTTAGAGGGGCTTAGCGGAGGTTGGGGTTTAGAGAGGTGTAGGGGAGGATGAAGGGGCTTTAGAATGCTTTTAGAGTTGATTTGGGGGGTTTAGAGAGGTTTATATGGGGTTTAGATGAATTGGATGGGGTTATAAGGGTTTTAGAGCCGTTAGAGGGGTTTATACGGGTTTAAATGGGTTTAGACTGGTTTTAGACTGGTTTAGATGTGGTTAGAGGGGTTTACGGTGGCTTACAGATGGGATTAGGGGAGGTTAGAGGGGCGTTAGATCGGTTTTGAGGGATTCAGAGGGGGTTTAGCGGTTTTGAGGGATTTAGAGCGGGTTTAGAGGGGTTTAGAGGAACTTTGGGGGGTTTAAAGTAGTTTAAAGGGTATTTAGAGGGGCTTAGAGAGGGTTTATCGGGGGGTTAGGTGGTTTTAGAGGGTGCTTAGAGGGGTTTAGAGGGTTTCAAAGTTGTTTAGAGGGGGTTAGGAGTGGGTTTGGCCGTGGTTAGAGGGGTTTACTGGGCATATAGAGGGGTTTAGAGGCGTTTAGAAGAGTTTACTCTGGGTTTCTGGGATTTAGATGTGGTTTAGAGAGGTTTAGATGGATGTATGGGAGGTTTGTAGGGGTTTAAATGGGATTAGATTTGATTTTGGCCTGTTTATTGGGGTTTGCATGGGGTTTAGAGATTAGATGGGATTAGAAGTGTTTTAGAGGCGTTTATATGGTTATAGAGGGGTTTAGTGGGGTTACGAGGGGTTCTGAGGGATGTGGAGGGGATTTAGTGGGGTTTAGAGGGGTTTAGTGGGGTTTAGACGGTTTATAGTGGTTTAGGGGTATAGAGGGGTTTAGAGAGATTTAGAGGGGTTTAGAGGGGTTAAGGGTGTTTAGATGGTTTTAGAGGGGACTATTGGGCGTTGAGAGGGGTTTAGAAGGGTTTCAGTTATTTTCGGGGGGTTTAGAGTGGTTTATATGGGCTTTAGATGAATTAGATGGGATTAGAAGGGTTTTGGAGGCGTTAGAGGGGTTTAGAGGGGTTTAGAGGGTTTAGTGGAGGTTGGGTTTAGAACTATTTTGAGGGAATCAGAAGGGGTTTAATGGGGTTTATAGGGATTTAGTGGGAGTTTCACGGTGGCTTGGAGGGGGTTAGATGGGTTTAGAGAGATTTATAGGGGGTTTATAGGGGGTTTACATGGGTTTATATTTGATTGAGGGGGGTTTAGATGGGGTTGTATGGGGTTTAGATGCGTTTTGTGGGATTTAGGAGGAGTTTAGTGGGGTTAACAGGGGTTACAGGGGTTTAGAGGGGGTTTAAAGTGTTTATATGGGGGGGTTAGGGGATTTAGAGGGTTTAGTGGGGTTCAGGGGAGGTTAGAGGGTTGTGAGGGATTCAGGTGGGATTTAGAGGGATTTCAAGCGGGTCTAGAGGGGTTTAGAGTTAATTTAGGGGTGTTTAGAGGTGTTTATGTGGGGTTTAGGTGATTAGATGGGGTTTGTTGGGGTTTAGAGGCGTATACAGGGATTTATAGGGGGGTTTAGTGGGGTTTAGTGGGTTCAGAGGTGTTTACAGGGGGTTTAGAGGGTATATAGCGGGTTTCGAGGGGTTTAGAGAGGGCTTAGATGGGTTTTGAGGGATGTAGAAACATAGAAACATAGAAAATAGGTGCAGGAGTAGGCCATTCGGCCCTTCGAGCCTGCACCGCCATTCAATGTGATCATGGCTGATCATCCAACTCAGTATCCCGTACCTGCCTTCTCTCCATACCCCCTGATCCGTTTAGCCACAAGTGCCACATCGAACGCCCTCTTAAATACAGCCAATGAACTGGTCTCAACTACCTTCTGTGGCAGAGAATTCCAGAGACTCACCACTCTCTGTGTAAAGAATGTTTTCCTCATTTTGGTCCTAAAGGAATTCCCCCTTATCCTTAGACTGTGACCCCTTGTTCTGGACTCCCCGAACATCGGGAACAATCTTCCAGCATCTAGCTTGTCCAACCCCTTAAGAAATTTTGTAAGTGTCTATAAGATCCCACATCAATCTTCTAAATTCCAGCGAGTACAAGCCGAGTCTATCCAATCTTTCCTCATATGAAAGTCCTGACATCCCAGGAATCAGTCTGGTGAATCTTCTCTGTACCCCTTCTATGGCAAGGATGTTTTTCCTCAGATTTGGAGACCAAAACTGTACGCAATACTCCAGGTGTGGCCTCACCAAAACCCTGTACAACTGCAGTAGTACCTCCCTGCTCCTATACTCAAATCCTTTCACTATGAATGCTAACATACCATTTGCTTTCTTCACTGCCTGCTGCACCTGCATGCCTACTTTCAATGACTGGTGTACCATGACACCCAGGTCTCGTTGCATGTCCCCCTTTCCTAATCTGCCACCATTCAGATAATAGTCTACCCTCATGTTTTTGCCACCAAAGTGGATAACCTCACATTCATCCACATTACACTGCATCTGACATGCATCTGCGCATTCGCTCAGTCTATCCAAATCACCCTGCAGCCTCCAAGCATCCTCCTCACACCTAACTATACCCCCCAGCTTGGTATCATCTGCAAATTTGGAGATGTTGCATTGAATTCCCTCGTCCAAATCATTAATATATATTGTAAATAGCTGGGGTCCCAGCACTGAGCCTTGCGGCACTCCACTAGTCACTGCCTGCCATTCTGAAAAGGACCCGTTTACTCCTACCCTTTGCCTCCTGTCTGCTAGCCAGTTCTCTATCCACATCAATACTGAACCCCCAATACCGTGTGCTTTAAGTTTTTATGCTAATCTCCTATGCGGGACCTTGTCGAAAGCCTTCTGAAAGTCTAGATATAACACACCCACTGGTTCTCCCTTATCCACTCTACTAGTTACATCCTCGAAAAATTCTATCAGATTTGTCAGACATGATTTACCTTTCGTAAATCCATGCTGACTTTGTCCAATGATTTCACCACTTTCCAAATGCGCTGCTATCCCATCTTTAATAACCGACTCTAGCAGTTTCCCCACTACCGATGTTAGACTAACTGGTCTGTAATACCCCGCTTTCTCTCTCCCTCCTTTTTTAAAAAGTGGGGTTACATTAGCTACCCTCCAATCCTCAGGAACTACTCCAGAATCTAAGAAATTTTGAAAAATTATCACTGATGCATCCACTTTTTTCTGTGTGAGTACTCTGGGATGCAGACTATCTGGCCCTGGGGATTTATCGGCCTTCAATCCGTTCAATTTACCCAACACCACCTCCCGGCTAACCTGGATTTCACTCAGTTCCTCCATCTTATTTGACCCCCGTTCCACTGCTATTTCCGGCAGATTGTTTATGTCTTCCTTAGTGAAGACAGAACCAAAGTAGTTATTCAATTGGTCTGCCATGTCCTTGTTCCCCATGATCAATTCACCTGTTTCTGACTGCAAGGGACCAACATTTGTTGTAATTAGTCTCTTTCTCTTCACATATCTATAAAAACTTTTGCAGTCAGTTTTTATGTTCCCTGCCAGTTTCCTTTCATAATCTATTTTCCCTTTCCTTATTAAGCCCTTTGTCCTCCTCTGCTGGATTCTGAATTTCTCCCAGTCCTCCGGTAGGCTGCTTTTTCTGGTAAATTTGTATGCCTCATCTTTTGTTTTTATACTCTCCCTGGTTTCCCTTGTTATCCATGGATGCACCACCTTCCCCGATTTATTATTTTGCCAAACTGGTATGAACAACTTTTGTACTTCGTCCATGCGGTCTTTAAATACCTTCCATTGCACATCCACTGTCAACCCTTTAAGAATCACCTGCCAGTCTATCTTGGCAAATTCACATCTCATACCTTCAAAGTTACCTTTGTTCAAGTTCAGAACCCTTGTTTCTGACTTAATTTTGTCACTCTCCATCCTAATGAAGAACTCAACCATATTATGGTCACTCTTGCCCAAGGGGCCACGCACAACAAGACTGCTAAATAACCCTTCCTCATTAGAGAGGGGATTTAGTTGGGTAGAGGGGTTTGGAGGGATTTAGAGGGTTTATAGTGGTTTAGAGGGGTTTAGAGGAGTTTAGAGCGGTTTAGATGGGTTTAGAGGGGTTTAGAGGGGGTTTGAGTTTCGAGGGATTTATAGGTTTATACGGTTAGGATGGGTTTAGAGTTGATTTTTGGGGGGGTTTAGAGGGGTTTATATGGTGTTTAGATGAATTAAATAGTGTTAGAACGGTTTTGGGGGCGTTGGACGGGTTTAGAGGGGTTTCGAGGGGGTTAGAGGTGTTTAGGGGGGGTTAGAGGTGTTTAGCGGGGTTAAACCCACCAAAAACACCCAGTACACTCCTCTAACGCCTCTAAAACCATGATCATATTGAATGGCGGTGCAGGCTCGAAGGCGAACTCCTGCACCTATGTTCCGTGATTCTATGATTCTAACCCCCTCCAATCCACCTTCAAAACCCCTCTAAACTATAAACCCCTCTAAACACCCTCTACACACCCTCTAAACCCCTCTAAATACCCTTTAGACCACTCTAACCACCCCCCTCTCTAAAACGTTATACGGGTTTAGAGTGTTTTTGGAGGGGTTAAGAGGGTTTTAGAGGGATTTAGAGGAGGTTTATAGGGGGTTTACATGCATTTAGATTTGATTTAGGGAGGTTTAGAGGGGTTTGTATGGGGTTTAGAAGGATTAGACGGGTTTATAGGCGTTTTGTGGGATTTAGAGGGAGTTTAGTGGGGTTAAGAGGGGTTAAGAGGGGGGTTTAGTGTGTTTATAGGGGGGTTAGGGGGTTTATAGGTGTTTAGGTAGGGTTTAGAGAGGGTTTATTGGGGGTTTAGAGGTAGTTTAGAGCGATTTAGAGGTGACTTGGAGAGGTTTAGAGGGGTTTAGAGGGATTTGTAGACGGTTTGTAGGGGGTTTACATGCCTGTACATTTGATTGGGGGGGGGGTTAGAGGGGTTTGTATGGGGTTTGGAGGGATTCGATGGGATTAGAAGGGTTTAGATACGTTTTGTGGGATTTAGAGGGAGTTCAGTGGGGTTAATAGAGGTTTAGAGGGGGTTTGGTGGGGTTTAGGGAGGGTTTATTGAGGGTTTATAGGGGGTTTAGAGGTGGTTTAGAGGAATTTAGAGGTGGCTTGGAGGGGGTTAGATGGGTTTAGAGGGATTTGTAGGGGGTTAATAAGGTGTTTACATCGGTTTACATTTGATTTGGGGGAGTTATTTAGAGATGGGTTAGCGGGATTTAGAGGTGGCTTGGGGGGGGGGGTTTAGAGTGGTGTAGGGGAGGTTAGAGGGGTTTAGAACGCTCTTGAGTGATTCCCAGTGGCTTTAGTGTGGTTTAGATGGGTTTAGATGCGTTTAGATACGTTTAGAGGGATTCAGACGGGGTTTAGGGGGTCTAGAGGGATTTGGAGCGGGTTTAGAGGTGGATTTAGATGGTGTTTAGAGGGGTTTAAAGGGGTTTAGAGGGAATTAGAGTTATTTAGATGAGGTTTAGAGGGGGTTTTGAGGGGTTAGAGTGGTTTACGGGGCGTTTAGAGGGGTTTAGAATATTTTCCAATGGGTTTCTGGGATTTAGAGGTGGGTTAGAGGGGTTTAGAGTGATTTCTAGGAGGTTTATATGGGTTTAGAGTTGATTTAGGGGGTTTAGAGGGGGTTTCGTTGGGGTGTAAAGGGATTAGATGAGATTAGGAGGGTTTAGAGGCGTTTAGAGTGATTTAGAGGGTGTTTAGTGGGGTTAAGAGGGGTTTTTTGAGGTGGGGCTTAGAGGGGATTATAGAGGGTTTAACTGGGTTCTGAGGGATGTGGAGGGGAATTAGTGGGGTTTAGTGGGGGTTCGAGGGATTTAGAGGGGTATCGGGGAGGATTAGAGGGGTTTAGGGGGGTTTCGATGTGTTTAGAGGGGTTTAGCGAGGTTTAGAGAGATTTACAGTGGTTTACATGGGTTTAAAGCTGTTTAGATGGGTTTAGAGACGTTTAGAGGGATTCAGGTATGGTTTAGAGGGGTTTTCAGTGGTTTATATGGGGTTGGAGGAGTATAGATGGGTTTAGAAGTGGTTCAGATGGGCCTAGATGTGTTCATAGGGGGTTTAGAGGGTTTTAGAGGGGCGTTACAGGGGTTTAGAGGGGCTTAGGGGAGGTTGGGGTTTAGAGGGGTGTAGGGGAGGTTAGAGGGGCTTTAGAACGCTTTTAAAGTTGATTTGGGGGGTTTAGAGAGGTTATATGGGGTTTAGATGAATTAGATGGGGTTATAAGGGTTTTAGAGGCGTTAGAGGTGTTTAGACGGGTTTAAATGGGTTTAGACTGGTTTAGATGTGTTGAGAGAGGTTTACGGTGGTTTACACATGGGATTAGTGGAGGTTAGAGGGGCTTTGGATCGGTTATGAGGGATTCAGAGGGGGTTTAGCGGTTTAGAGTGATTTAGAGCGGGTTTAGAGGGTTTGTGGGTTTTAGGGGGGTTTAGAGTGGTTGAAAGGGTATTTAGAGGGGCTTAGAGGGGGTTGAGCGGGGGTTTAGGTGGTTTTAGAGGGTGTTTAGAGGGGTTTCGGTGGTTTTAGGGGGTGTTTAGAGGGGTTTAGAGGTTTTTAAAGTTGTTTAGAGGGTGTTATGAGAGGGTTTCGCCGGGGTTAGAGGGTTTTACTGGGCATTTAGAGGGGTTTAGCGGGGTTTTGTAGAGTTTACTGTAGGTTTCTGGAATTTAGATGTGGTTTAGAGAGGTTTACAGGGATGCATGGGAGGTTTATAGGGGTTTAGATGGGTATAGATTTGATTTTGGCCGGTTTATTGGGGGTTTGCATGGGGTTTAGAGATTAGATGGGATTAGACATGTTTTAGAGGCGTTTATACGATTTAGATGGGTTTAGTGGGGTTAAGAGGGGTTTAGAGGTGTTTAGAGGGGGTTGAGAGGGTTTATAGGGTGTTTAAAGTGGTTTAGAGAGGGGTTAGAGGGGTTCTGAGGGATGTAGAGGGGATTTAGTGGGGTTTAAAGGAGGATTAGAGGGGTTAGTGGGGTTTCGATGTGTTTAGAGGGGTTTAGAGTGTTTAGAGAGGTTTAGAGGGATTTACATGGGTTTAAAATTGGAGGAGTATAGATGGGTTTAGGAGTGGTTCAGATGGGCCTAGATGTGTTCGTAGGGGGTATAGAGGGTTTTAGAGGGGCTTTAAAGGGGTTTAGAGGGGTTTAGGGGAGGTTGGGGTTTTAAGGGGTGTAGGGTGGGTTAGAGTGGCTTTAGAACACCTTTGAGTGATTCAGAGTGGGTTTAGTGGGGTTTGGAGGGGTTTCGGGGAGGTTGGGGTTGAGAACGGTTGTGGGAGATTCAGAGGCGGTTTAATGGGGTTTAGAAGGATTTAGAGCAGGTTTAGATGGGGTTTGGTGGTTTAGAGGGTATTTAGATGGGCGTACAGGGGCTTAGAGGGTTTTTACAAGGGTTTAGATGGGTTTAGAGGGCGTTTAGAGGGTTTAGAGGGGTTTACAAGGGTTTACAATGCTTTTCATGGGTTTAGAGGTATTTATAGGGGGTTAAAGGGGGTTTATATGGGTTTAGTGTTGATTTAGGGGGATTCAGATGGGTTTGTATGGGTTTTAGTGGGGATTAGATGGGGTTAGAAGAGGTTTAGAGGCGTTTTGTGGGATTTAGAGGGAGTTTAGTGGGGTTAGAAGGGTTTATAGGGGTTTTAGAGGGTTAGAGGGCTTTGGAGGGGTGTAGAAGGGTTGTGGTGTTTCGAGGGGTTTAGAGGGGTTTAGGGGGGGTTTAGAGGGGGTTAGAGGGGTTTAGAGGGGTTTTGAGGATTCAGGGGGTTTAATGGGGCTTTCATGCATTTAGAGATGTTTAGAGGTGGTTTCGATTGGTTTAGAGGCGTTTAGAGTGATTTGGAGGGGGTTCAGAGGGGGTTAGAAGGGGTTAGAATGGGTTTAGAGAGGTTTAGAGCGGTTTAGATGGGGTTTATACCTTTTGATGTGGTTTCGATGGGTTTAGAGGGGTTCTGGAGGGATTTTGAGCGGGTTTAGAGCGGGTTCAGAGGGGGCGTTAGAGGGGTTTAGAGGGCTTTAGAGGGCTTTAGAGGGCTTTAGAGTTGTCTAGATGAGGTTTAGGGAGGTTTGGAGGGGTTAGAGTGGTTTACGGGACGTTTAGATGGGTTTAGAGGAGTTTACAATGGGTTTCAGGGATTTAGATGTGGGTTTTGGGGTTTAGAGTGATCTATAGGAGGTTTATAGGGGTTTAGATGGGTTTCGAGTTGATTTAGGGGGGTTTAGAGGGGGTTTGTATGGGGATTAGTAAAGGGATTAGATGAGATTATGAGGGTTTAGAGCCATTTAGATGTATTTAGAGGGTGTTTAGTGCGGTTAAGAGGGGTTTAGAGGTGTTTGGAGGGGGTTTAGAGGGGTTTAGAGAGTGTTTAACGGGGTTCTGAGGGATGTGAAGGGGAATTAGTGGGGTTTAGTGGGATTTAGAGGGATTTAGAAGGGTTTAGGGGACGATTAGAGGGGTTTAGAGGGGTTAGTAACAGTAATAGTAATAGTTTCTTTATTGTCATTGTAACATGAACCATGTACAACGAAATTTAAAAATGTCAACCAGTCAGTGCACCATTCAAGCCATAAAAGCTAACGATACATGCAAGGTAAAATATTAAAAAAAGATAAACAACTAAAATAAATATCAAAAATGTGAAAATAGCACGCATAAACACCCAATCCTACATCCTTCTGTCGATTTCACAGTGTACCAACCACAGTCTCTTAGTCCCCGCGTTTCTTGGCGGGGTTTAGATGGGTTCAGAAGGGTTTACAGTGGTTTTCAGGGGTTTAGCGGGGGTTTGGGTTTAGAGGGGTTTATCGTCAAAGTCAAGTCAAGTCAAACAAACTTTATTGTCATTTAGAAATACATTGATATATGCAGTTCCAAACGAAATTACGTTGCATTTGGCTCCCTGTGCAACACAATAAATTAACCGAAGGATAGGTATGTATGAAAAGGGTAAATAGACAATAGTGGCAGCCCATTTACATGGCATTCAGGAGTCTGATGGCTCGTGGGAAGAAGCTGTTGCGGAACCTTGATGTTCTGCTCCTCATGCTGCGGTATCCTTTTTCCCGAGGGCAGCAGAGTGAACAGTCCGTGATGGAGATGTGTGGGGTCCTTTATGATACTGCTGGCCTTAGACCACACAGCGTTTGGTCGCAATATCCCCGATTGAGGGGAGAGAGGTCCCGATGATTTTTCCGCTGTCCTCACCACTCTCTGCACAGACTTCCAGTCGGAGGCTCTACAGTCCCCCAAACCAGACAGAGATACAGCTGGTCAGAATACTCTCTATGGTGCCCCTGTAGAAAGTAGTGAGGATGGGATGGGGGAGATGAGCTCTTCTCATCCGGCGCAGAAAGTGCAACCGCTGCTGCGCTCTCTTAGCAGTTGATGAGATGTTAGTCGACCAGGTCAGACTGTTAGTGACCTGCACCCCCAGGAACTAGGAGGCTTATAGAGGTTTAGATGGGTTTAGAGATGTTTTCGGGGGGTTTAGAGGGGTATATAAGGGGTTTAGATGAATTAGATGGGTAAGAAGGGTTTTAGAGAGGTTTAGAGGGGTTTAGCGGGGTTCAGATGGGTTTAGATGTGTTTACAGGTGTTTAGAGGGGTTTGGAGGTGTTTAGAGGTGTTTAGAGAGGTTTAAAGGGGGTGTAGAGGGGGTTAGAGGGGGTTTTGAGTGGTTTTGAAGAGTTCAGATGGGGTTGGTGGGGTTTACATGGGTTTATATGGGTTTCGAGGTTGAGAGGGGGTTTAGAGGGGTTTAGAATGCTTTAACGTTATTTAGAAGTGGTTTATATGGATGTAGAGATGGCTTGGAGGGGTTGAGAGGTGTGTAGCGGTGTTTCCCGGGGTTTAGAGGGGTTTAGAAGGGTTTTCAGCTGTTTCCAGGGGTATCGAGGGGGTTTAGTGAGGTTTAGAGGGGTTTAGATGGGGTTAGAGGCGTTTAGAGGGATTTAGAGGGGGTTTAGAGGGGTTTCGACTGGTTTAGGGGGGTTTAGGGGAGGTTGGAGGGGCTTTAGAATGGTTTTTAGGGATTCAGATGGGGTTTAGTGGTTTAGAAGGATTTAGAGGGTTTGTTGGGGGGTGTGCTGGTTTAAAGGGTTTTTAGACGGGTTTATAGGGGGTTTAGAGAAGGTTGGATGGGTTTAGATAGGTTTAGAGGGTGTTTAGAGGGGTTAGAGGGTTTTAGAGTTGTTTGGATGGGTTTGGAGGGGGTTTGGAGGGGGCCGCAACGGTTTACTGGGCGTTTAGAGGGGATTAGAGGGGTTTATGAGTTCAGAGTGGGTTTCAGGGATTTAGGGGTGGTTGAGAGGTGTTTAGAGGAATGTATAGGAGGTTTATAGGGGTTTAGATGGGTTTAGAGTTGATTTACGTGTATTTAGAAGGGATTATATGGGTTTTGACATTGTTTAGAGCGTAGAGGGCGTTGATGGGGCGTTGAGAGGGCAATTATAAGGGTTTAGAGGTGGCTTGGAGAGATTTAGAGGGGTGTAGTGGTGTTTAGAGGGGCTTAGAGGGGTTTAGAAGGGTTTACCGTGGTTTTCCGGGGGTTACAGGGGGTTTAGAGGGGTGTAGCGGAGTTAGAGGGGCTTTAGAACGGTTTTGAGTGATTCAGAGGGGGGTTAGTGGGGTTTAGAGGGCTTTAGAGGCGTTTAGAGAGATTTAGATGGGTTTAAAGGGGTTTAGACTGGTTTAGGGGACGTTACAGGGGCTTTAGAACGGGTTTGAGGGATTCAGACGGCGTTTACGGGTTTAGAGGGATTTAGAGCGCGTTTAGAGCGGTTCAGAGGTGGTTTAGAAGGGTTTACATGGGTTTATGAGGGTGTTTAGAGATGTTTAGATGGTTTTAGAGTTGTTAGATGGTGTTTAATGGGGTTTGGAGTGGTTAGAGGGATTTAATGGGCGTTTAGAGAGGTTTAGAAGTGGGTTTCAGGGATTTAGAGGTGGTTTAGAGGTGTGTAGAGGGATTTATAGGAGGTTTATAGTGGTTTAGATGGGTTTAGAGTTGATTTAGGGGGGTTATATTGGTTTGGAGGATGTTTAGATGGGGCTTTACGGGGGTTTAAATGGGGCTATTTGGGTTCAGAATTTATTTAGAGGGGGTTAGATGGTGTTTAGAGGTGTTTAGATGGATTTAGTAGGGTTTATATGGGGTTTAAAGGGATTAGATGGGATTAGAAGTGTTTTAGATGCGTTTAGAGGGATTCAGAGGTGGTTTGGAGGGGTTTAGAGGGGTGTAAGGGTGTTTGGAGTGGTTATGAGGAGTTTAGAAGGGTTTACAGTGGTTTAGAGGGGGTTCAAAAGGATTTATAGAATGTTTATAGGCGTTTAGATGGGTATAGAGTTGATTTAGGGGGTTTAAAGGGGTTTATGTGGCGTTGAAAGGGATTAGATGGGGTAGGAAGGCGTTTGGAGGGGTTTAGAGGGTGTTTAGTGGGGTTAAGATGGGTTTAGAGGTGTTTAGAGGGGGTTTAGAGGGGTTTAGAGCGCGTTTAACGCAGCTCTGAGGGATGTAGAGGGGAATTAGTGGGGAATTAGTGGGGTTTAGAGGGGTTGGGTGGGGGGTTAGATGGGTTTACGGGGGGTATAGATGTGTTTAGTTTAAAACTCGATCGCGGGGCTTGTTTCCACAGAGGCCCAGGAGCGGTTGCAGTGGGAGGAGCGACGTCCGAGCTGTAAGTTTAAAAACTCGATCGCTGGGAACTCGATCGCTGGGTTGTTTCCACAGAGGCCCAGGAGCGGTTGCAGTGGGAGGAGCGACGTCGGAGCTGTAAGTTTTAAAAACACGATCGCGGGGCTTGTTTCCACAGAGGCCCGGGAGCGGTTGCAGTGGGAGGAACCCATATCCGTAACGTTCCATTCGCAGCTCGCAGTTCAAAACAAGTGGGCTTGAGGAAGCCGCTGATTGGTGGAAGCAGACTCGAGGGAGCAGCTGATTGGCAGTCAGACCCCTGCTGATTTCTTCCAGCTATAATCCTTGCTTTGTACTGTATGTATTGTACATTGTATTGTATTGTAACCAGGGTAAGGGGGAGTATGAGTGCCAGGGCAGTTTACTGTTCTGGATGTCAGATCTGGCAGGTTATGCAGTCAGATAGCTCTCCAGACGTCCACATCTGCGTCAGGTGCGTCAAGATGGGGCTCCAAATGGACCGTACTGGGTACATGGAGCAGCCGCTCGATGACCTCAGTCTGGTCAGGGAGAGTGAGGAGGTCATAGAGAGGAGTTACAGGGAGGAAGTCACTCCAAAACCACAGGAGGCAGACACGTGTGTCACGGTTAGGAGAGGACAAGGGACAGAAGCAAGAACTAGAGAGTACCCCGGTGGCTGTACACCTTGGCAATAAGTACTCCTGTTTGAGTACTGTTGGGGGAGACAGCCTATCTGCGGGTAGCAAAAGCGGCGGGGCCTCGGGTACAGAGACCAGCCCTGTTGCTCAGAAGGAAGGAAAAGAAGAGGAGGGCAGCAGTAATAGGGGACTCTATAGTTAGGTGGTCAGATAGGCGATTCTGTGGACGCAGTCAGGAGACCCGGATGGTAGTTTGCCTCCCTGGTGCCAGGGTCCGGGATGTGACTGAACGTGTCCAAGATATCCTGAGATGGGAGAGGAGCCAGAGGTCTTGATACGTATAGGTACCAATGACATAGGTAGAAAAAGAGAAGAGGCCCTGAAAGGAGAATTTAGGGAGTTAGGAGGAGAGTTAAGGAGGAAAGAAGAACAAAATAATAAACAGAGAATAAGAGGTGATGGGTTTCTTAAATGTGTGAGCAGAGAGACAGAGGGGCGTAAAATGAGGACAGAAGCAATATGTAGCAAGGTGAAAAGTGGCAGGCAGACAAATCCAGGGCAAAAATCAAAAAGGGTCCCCTTTCAACATAATAGTAAAAGGGGCAAGAGCGTTGTAAAAACAAGCCTGAAGGCTTTGTGTCTCAATGCGAGGAGCATTCGTAATAAGGTAGATGAGTTGAATGTGCAGGTAGCTATTAATTATTATGATATAGTTGAGGTCACGGAGACATGGCTCCAGGGTGACCAAGGCTGGAGCTGAACATCCAGGGATATTCAATATTCAGGAGGAGTAGACAGAGAGGAAAAGGAGGTGGGGTAGCGTTGCTGGTTAGAGAGGAGATTAACGCAATAAAAAGGAAGGACATTAGCTTGGAGGATGTGGAATCGATATGGGTGGAGCTGCGAAACACCAAGGGGCAGAAAACTCTAGTGGGTGTTGTGTACAGGCCACCCAACAGTAGTAGCGGAGTTGCGGATGGCTTCAAACGGGAAATTAGAAATGCGTGCAACAAAGGTTAAACCGTTATAATGGGTGACTTCAACCTACATATAGATTGGGTAAATCAGATTGGCAGGGGTGTTGAGGAAGATGATTTCTTGGAATGTATGCGGGATAGTTTTCTAAACCAACATGTAGAGGAACCAACGAGAGACCAGGCTATTCTAGACTGTGTATTGAGTAATGAGGAAGGGGTTAGTTAGCAGCCTTGTTGTGCGTGGCCCCTTGGGCAAGAGTGACCATAATATGGTTCAGTTCTTCATTAGGATGGAGAGTGACATTGTTAATTGAGAAACACGGGTCCTGAACTTAAAGAAAGGTAACTTTGAGGGTATGAGACTTGAATTGGCAAAGATAGACTGGCAATTGATTCTTGAAGGGTTAACGGTGGATATGCAATGGAAGGCATTTAAAGACTGCATGAATGAACTACAACAATTGTTCATCCCAGTATGGCAAAATAATAAATCAGAGAAGGTAGTGGCATCCGTGGATAACAAGGGAAATCAGGGATGGCATCAAAGCAAAAGATGAAGCGTACAAATTAGCCAGAGAAAACAGCCTACCAAAGGACTGGGAGAAATTCAGTCCAACAGAGGAGGACAAAGCGCTTAATTAGGAAAGGGGAAAATGGATTATGAAAGAAAACTGGCAGGAAACATAAAAACATGCAAACGTTTTTATCGGTATGTGAAGCGAAAAAGATTAGTTAAAACAAATGTAGGTCCCTTGCAGTCAGAAACAGGTGAATTGATCATGGGGAACAAGGACATGGCAGACCAATTGAATAACTACTTTGGTTCTGTCTTCACTAAGGAATACATAAATAATTTGCTGGAAATAGCAGGGGATAGCGGGTCAAATGAGATGGAGGAACTGGGTGAAATCCAGGTTAGCCGGAAAATGGTGTTAGGTAAATTGAATGGATTAAAGGCTGATAAACCCCAGGGCCGGATAGGCTGCATCCCAGGGTACTTAAGGAAGTAACCCCAGAAATAGTGGGATGCCTTAGTGATATTTTTTCAAAACTCTTTAGATTCTGGAGTAGTTCCTGAGGATTGGAGGATAGCTAATATAACCCCACTTTTTAAAAAAGGATGGAGAGAGAAAACGGTGAATTAGAGGCCAGTTAGTCTAACATCGGTACTGGGGAAACTGCTAGAGTCAGTTATTAAAGATGGGATAGCAGCGCATTTGGAAAGTTGTGAAATAATTGGACGAAGTCAGCATGGATTTACGAAAGGTAAATCATGTATGATGAATCTTATATAATTTTTTGAGGATGCAACTGGTAGAGTGGATCAGGGAGAAGCAGTGGATGTGTTATATGTGGACTTTCAGAAGGCTTTCACAAGGTCCCACACAAGAGATTAGTTTACAAACTTAAAACACACTGTATTGGCGGTTCAGTATTGATGTGGACAGAGCACTGGCTGGCACACAGGAAGCAAAGAGTAGGTGTGAACGGGTCCTTTTCAGGATGGCAGGCAGTGACTAATGGGGTTCCGCAAGGCTCAGTGCTGGGACCCCAGCTATTTACAATATATATTAATGATTTGGACGAGGGAATTAAATGCAACATCTCGAAGTTTGCGGATGACACGAAGCTGGGGGGCAGTGTTAGCTGTGACGAGGATGCTAGGAGGCAGCAAGGTGACTTGGATAGCCAGGGTGAGTGGGCAAATGCATGGCGGATGCAGAATAATGTGGGTAAATGTGAGGTTATCCACTTTGGTGGCAAAAACAGGAAAGCTAGGCTATTATTTGAATTGTGACCGTTTAGGAAAAGGGAAGATGCAACGAGACCTGGGTGTCATGGTACACCAGTCATTGAAAGTATGCATGCAGGTGCAGCAGGCTGTGAAGAAAGCGAATGGTATGTTGGCGTTCATAGCAAAAGGATTTGAGTACAAAAGCAGGGAGGTTCTACTGCAGTTGTACAGGGTCTTGGTGAGGCCACGCCTGGAGTATTGCGTACAGTTTTGGTCTCCTAATCTGAGGAAAGACATTCTTGCCATAGAGGGAGTACAGAGAAGGTTCACCAGACTGATTCCTGGTATGGCAGGACTTCATTATGAAGAAACACTGGATAGACTCGGCTTGTACGCGCTTGAATTTAGAAGATTGAGGGGGGATCTCATAGAGACTTACAACATTCTTACGGGGTTGGACAGACTAGATGCAGGAAGATTGTTCCCGATGTTGGGGAAGTCCAGGACAAGGGGTCAATGTTTAAGGATAAGGGGGAAGTCTTTTAGGACCGAGATGAGAAAATTATTTTTCACACAGTGAGTGGTAAATCTGTGGCATTCTCTGCCACAGAAGGTAGTTGAGCCCAGTTCGTTGGCTATATTTAAGACGGAGTTAGATGTGGCCTCTGTGGCTAATGGGATCAGGGGGTATGGAGAGAAGGGGGTATGTTTCTATGTTTCTATGTTTAGAGGGGTTTAGAGGGGTTTAGGGGGGGGGTTAGCGTGGTGTACAGTGTTTTGCATGGATTTAAACGGTTTAGAGGGGTTCGAGCTGGTTTAGATGTGTTTTGAGGCGATTAAATAGATTCAGTGGGGGTTTAGAGCCGTTTAGAGGGATCTGGGTTTGGAGGAGTATAGAGGGGTTTAGAAGTGGTTCAGAAGGGCCTAGATGTGTTCAAAGGGGGCATAGGGGGTTTTAGAGGGGCATTACAGGGGCTCAGAGGGATTTAGGGGAGATTGGGGCTTAGAACTGTTTTAAGGGATTCAGAGGGGGTTTAATGGGCTTTAGAGGGATTTAGAAAGGGTCTAGAGGGGTTTAGAGTGGTTTAGAGGGGTTTAGTGGGGGAATAATGGTTTAGAGGGTATTTAGAGGGGATTACAGGTGCTTAGATGGTTTTACAAGGGTTTAGATGGTTTAAAGGGTGTTTAGCGGGGTTCAGAGGGCGTTTAGAGGGTTTAGAGGAGTTGTGAAGAGGTTACAATGGTTTTCAGGGGTTTAGAGGGGGTTTAGAGGTATTTTATAGGGGGTTTAGATGAATTAGATAGGGTTACAAGGGTTTTAGAGGCGTTAGGTAGGTTTAGAGTTCTTTAGAGGGGTTTAAATGTGTTTAGAGGTGTTTAGAGATGTTTAGAGTGGTTTACGGTGGTTTACATGGATTTAACCGGGGTGAGATGGGGTTTTGAGAAATTCAGAGGGGGTTTATTTACAAAATTCTTAAGGGGTTGGACAAGCTAGATGCTGGAAGATTGTTCCCGATGTTGGGGGAGTCCAGAACAAGGGGTCACAGTCTAAGGATAAGGGGGAATTACTTTAGGACCGAAATGAAGAAAACATTCTTTACACAGAGAGTGGTGAGTCTCTGGAATTCTCTGCACAGAAGGTAGTTGAGGCCAGTTCATTGGCTATATTTAAGAGGGCGTTAGATGTGGCACTTGTGGCTAAACGGATCAGGGGGTATGGAGAGAAGGCAGGTACGGGATACTGAGTTGGATGATCAGCCATGATCACATTGAATGGCGGTGCAGGCTCGAAGGGCCGAATGGCCTACTCCTGCACCTATTTTCTATGTTTCTATGTTTCTATGTTTCTATGTTTAGTGGGGTTTAGAGGGGTTTATATGGGTTTCAAGGTACTTTAGAGCGGTTTAGAGGGTGTTTAGAGGGATTTAGAGGCTTTAAAGCTATTAGAGGCGGTTTACAGGGATTTAGA
Source organism: Raja brachyura (assembly GCA_963514005.1). The sequence goes on from CAUPSL010000168.1 coordinate 30,117, forward strand.
GGCGGCTTGGAGGGCTGCTTAGAGGGGTGTAGGGGTGTTTAGAGGAGTGTAAAGGGGTTTAGGAGGGTTTACAGTTGTTCTCAGAGGTTTAGAGGGGGATTACAGGGGTTTAGACGGGTGTATGGGTGGTTAGAGGGGCTTTAGAACGGTGTTGATGGATTCAGAGTGCGTTTAGTGGTGTTTAGAGGGGTTTAAATTGGTTTAGAGGCGTTTAGAGTGATTTAGAGGGATTTAGACGGGGTTAGAGGGGTTTAGGGGAGGTTAGAGAGGCATTAGAGTGTTTTAGGGGGGGTTTAGAGTGGTTTAAAGAGTGTTTAGAGGGTTTTTAGAAAGGGTTTAGATGGGTTAAGAGGGTGTTTAGAGGGCTTTAGAGTTGCTGGAGGCGGTTTGGAGGGTGTTTGGAGGGTGTTACAGGGGTATACTGGGCGTTTAGAGGGATTTAGCGGGGTTTAGAAGAGTTTCATGGATTTAGAGGTGGTTTGGAGAGGTTTATAAGGGTTTTGGTGTTGTTTAGAGGGTTTAGAGGGTGTTTAGAAGGGTTTGGATGGCTTTAGAGTTATTTAGAGGTGGTTTAG
>CAUPSL010000169.1:0-12303 GCA_963514005.1 Raja brachyura
TTTAGGGGTAACATGAGGGGGAACTTCTTTACTCAGAGAGTGGTGGCTGTGTGGAATGATCTTCCTGCAGAAGTGGTGGAGGCAGGATCGATTTTAACATTTAAAAGTAAAGTGGATAGGTATATGGACGGGAAGGGAATGGAGGGGTATGGTCTGAGTGCAGGTAGATGGGACTAGGGGAAAATAAATGGTCGGCACGGACTGGAAGGGCCGAGAAGGCCTGTTTCCGTGCTGTAATTGTTATATGGTTATAGTGTTGCCACACACAGTTATACAGAATCATCCAAATATATAGATTAAATGTATATTATATAGGATCAATTCCTCACAACACTAGTTAAAACCAGTAACACGGATGTGATATATACATATATGTATACACACATACATATATATGCGTGTGTGTGTGGGTGTCTAAATATGTATATATATATATATGTGTGTGTGTGTGTATATAGATCTACATTTAGGGGTATCTACATATAGGCCACATCTAACTCCCTCTTAAATATAGCCAATGAACTGGCCTCAACTACCTTCTGTGGCAGAGAATTTCAGACTCACCACTCTCTGTGTAAAGAATGTTTTCCTCATCTCGGTCCTAAAGGAATTCCCCCTTATCCTTAAACTGGCACGGGTTATTGATCACATTGAAGGCAGGCACGGGTTATTGATTGGGGACGATCAGCCATGATCACAATGAATGGCGGTGCAGGCTGGAAGGGCCGAATGGCCTCCACCTGCACATATTTTCTATGTTTCTATGAAACGTCACCTATTCCTTCGCTCCATAGACGCTGCCTCACCCGCTGAGTTGCTCCAGCGTTTTTTTGTCTACCTTCGATTGTACCCAGCATCTGCAGTTCCTTCTTAAACAGTTGAATAGTCGCAGTCAATCAGATTGATTGCACTTCCAAAGTCCACAACAGAGCACAGGACTCAGTCGGTACCTGTCCACCGTCTAACACAAGCACGCTCCAACCCTTTAATCAGCCATTTAAAAATTACATAACCTGACAGTAGGAGAGACCAAGGAACTGCAGATGGACACAAAAAGCTGGAGTAACTCAGCGGGTCAGACTGCATGGCTGGAGGAAATCGAATGGGTGACGTTTCAGGTCGAGACCCTCCTACAGACTGGAGTCTGCCTGAAACGTCACATAGAAACATAGAAAATAGGTGCAGGAGTAGAGGCCATTCGGCCCTTCGAGCCTGCACCGCCATTCAATATGATCATGGCTGATCATCCAACTCAGTATCCCGTACCTGCCTTCTCTCCATACCCTCTGATCCCTTTAGCCACAAGGGCCACATCTATTAAATATAGCCAATGGACTGGCCTCAACTACCCTCTGTGGCAGAGAGTTCCAGAGACCCACCACTCTCTGTGTGTAAAAAGTCCTTCTCATCTCGATCCTAAAGGATTTCCCCCTTATCCTTAAGCTGTGACCCCTTGTCCTGGACCTCCCCAACTTCGGGAACAATCTTCCTGCATCACCCATTCGCTTTCTTCAGCGAGCCAGATGTAGGGTCTGGGACTGAAGCTTGGAACCGACCCGCGATCACCCCGTACACTAGGACAATGGACAACATGTGCAGGAGTAGAGGCCATTCGGCCCTTCCAGCCAGCACCGCCATTCAATGTGATCATGGCTGATCATCCCCAATCAGTACCCCGTTCCTGCCTTCTCCCCATATCCCCTGACTCCACTATCTTTAAGAGCCCTATCTAGCTCTCTCTTGAAAGCATCCAGAGAACCGTCCTCCACCGCCCTCTGAGGCAGAGAATTCCACAGACTCACAACTCTCCGTGAGAAAAAGTGTTTCCTCGTCTCCGTTCTAAATGGCTGATCCCTTATTCTTAATAAGAATAAGTCTCAGCCCGAAACGTCACCCATTCCTTCCCTTCACAGATGCTGCCTGACCCGCTGAGTTACTCCAGCACTCTGTGTGTGTGTGTGGCCCCTGGTTCTGGACTCCCCCAACATCGGGAACATGTTTCCTGCCTCTAGCGTGTCCAAATCCTGAACAATCTTATATGTTTCTATAAGATCCCCTCTCATCCTTCTAAACTCCAGTGAATACAAGCCTAGTCTTTTCAATCTTTCCTCATATGACAGTCCCGCCATCCCAGGGATCAGTCTGGTGAACCTACGCTGCACTGCCTCAATCACAAGGATGAGGAACACCGGCCTCCACCGCCCTCTGAACTGGCCTCGACTACCCTCTGTGGCAGAGAGTTCCAGAGACCCACCACTCTCTGTGTGAAAGAAGTCCTTCTCATCTCGGTCCTAAAGGATTTCCCCCTTATCCTTAAGCTGTGACCCCTTGTCCTGGACCTCCCCAACATCGGGAACAATCTTCCTGCATCTAGCCTGTCCAACCCCTTAAGAATTTTGTAAGTTTCTATAAGATCGAGCCCTATAAGATTAAGCGACTGTTGGCTGGCTGCTGTGCGCTCAGCGCCTTGATGGGAACGAACAAACAAACAAGCGCAGGCTTATATCCTGGGCAGAGGATTCGAAAACAGAGAAAATACCACACTATCAGATAATTCAAAACTCTTATAGCCCCTGTACTACGGTACGAGTTCATTCCAAGAGCTCTCCCGAGTTTTAAAACTCGTGGTAAGCACGGAGAATGACCGTAGCGGGTACGTCGGAGCTCGGGGACGTCTCTTAGCGGCTCGTAACGCTAACGGCAGGTACTCGGCAAGACTCGCTAACGGCAGGTAAGCACGGGAAGACTGGTGAAGATTTTTCAACGTGATGAAAAATGTCCATGAGAGCCCCGAGTACCGACGAGCGGCCGTTACCGTAAATCTCCGAGTTCGAGTCGGGGGAAACTCGGGAGAACTCTTGGAATGAACTCGTACCGTGGGACAGGGCTTTAAGTAATTGGCACCATTTGAAAAATCACTTCTTTTTGGAGAGAAGGAATGGGCGACGTTTCGGGCCGAGACCCGAAGGGTCTCAAGCCGAAACGTCATCCATTCCTTCCCTTCACAGATGCTGCCCGACCCGCTGAGTTACTCCAGCATTTTGTAACTGTCTTTTGTTTAAACCTGCATCTGCAGTTCCTTCCTGCACACTTGTATCATATGGTGTATCTTGTGTGACTGTTGTGCAGTGTGTGTGTGTGTGTGTGTGTGTGTGTGTGTGTGTGTGTGTGTGTGTGTGTGTGTCTGTGTCTGTGTCTGTGTCTGTGTGTGTGTGTGTGTGTGTGTGTGTGTGTGTGTGTGTGTGTGTGTTTCTGTGTGTGTGTGTGTGTGTGTGTGTGTGTTTCTGTGTGTGTGTGTGTGTGTGTGTGTGTGTGTGTGTGTCTGTGTGTGTGTCTGTGTGTGTGTGTGTGTGTGTGTGTGTTTCTGTGTATTTTGTGTGTGTGTGTGTGTGTGTGTGTGCGTGTGTGTGTGCGTGTGTGTGTGCGTGTGTGTGTGCGTGTGTGTGCGTGTGTGTGTGTGTGTGTGTGTGTGTGTGTGTGTGTCTGTGTGTTTTGTGTGTGTGTGTGTGTGTGTGTGTTTCTGTGTGTTTCTGTGTGTTTTGTGTGTGTGTGTGTGTGTGTTTCTGTGTGTGTGTGTGTGTGTGTGTGTGTGTGTGTGTGTGTGTGTGTGTCAGAGTGTGTGTGTGTGTGTGTGTGTGTGTGTGTGAGTGTGTGTGTGTGTGTGTGTTTCTGTGTGTGTGTGTGTGTGTCAGAGTGTGTGTGTGTGTGTGTGTGTGTGTGTGTGTGTGTGTGTGTGTGTGTGTGTGTGTGTGTCTGTGTGTGTGTGTTTCTGTGTGTTTTGTGTGTGTGTGTGTCTGTGTGTTTGTGTGTGTGTGTCTGTGTGTTTCGCGTGTGTTTTGTGTGTGTGCGTGTGCGTGTGCGTGTGTGCGTGTGTGCGTGTGTCTGTGTGTTTTGTGTGTGTCTGTGTGTGTGTGTGTGTGTGTGTGTGTGTGTGTGTGTGTGTGTGTGTGTGTGTGTGCGTGTGTCGGCCCAGCGATGCCCCTATGTTGGTGACTGCGGGGCTGAAACCAGTGGAGGGGAATTCGTGCTTACAGTAGCCGGGGCACCAGCTGACATTATATGCGTCAATCCCCGCTATCGCTGACACAATGCGTTTAAAAACAAAACTGCCCGCCTCAGCAGCTGCCAGTGGGAGCTGACTCATAAATAGAGGCCCAGGCTTGGTTGGGCCCAAGCAGTGGCTTCACTGGATCTTTTCATTTAGAAACATTGACAATAGGTGCAGGAGTAGAGGCCATTCGGCCCGTCGAGCCAGCACGCCCATTGACAATAGACAATAGGTGCCGGAGTAGAGGCCATTCGGCCCATCGAGCCAGCACGCCCATTGACAATAGACAATAGGTGCCGGAGTAGAGGCCATTCGGCCCATCGAGCCAGCACGCCCATTGACAATAGACTATAGACAATAGGTGCAGGAGTAGAGGCCATTCGGCCCATCGAGCCAGCACGCCCATTGACAATAGACAATAGATGCCGGAGTAGAGGCCATTCGGCCCATCGAGCCAGCAGCGCCATTCAATGTGATCACGGCTCATCATCCCCAATCAGTACCCCGTTCCTGCCTTCTCCCCAAATCCCCCGATTCCATTAGCCCCCAGAACTATATATAACTCTCTCCTGAATAGATATCTTCGTCAGATAGGAGCAGAAAAAATAACTGATGTGTAGGAAAGAACTGCAGATGCTGGTTCAAATGGAAAGTAGTGGGAGCTGCCCACTCTGCCCAATTTAAAATCTCTGCCTGAACTCTGTGCCCTCTAGCTTTAGAATTCTCCCACCTTCAGGGAACAAAAAGTGTTCCCTCAGTCTCCGGTACTCCAAAGAAAAAAGTCCCGACCTACCCAACCTCTCCATATATATATATACACACACACACACCTGAGGCCCAGGTAACACCCTGGTGAATCACTTCTGCACCATTTTCAACTTATTGCCATCCTTTCTGTATTTGGGTGACCAGAACTGCCCACAGTGCAACCACAGAGCATGGAAACAGGCCCTTCGGCCCAACTTGCCCACCCTAGCAAACAATGCCCCATCTACACTAGGTCCCACCGGCCTGCGTTTGGCCCATAACCCTCTAAACCCGCCCTATCCATGTACCTGTCAAAATCTTTTGATAGTAAATAAATAAGTTTATTGGCCAAGTATTCACATACAAGGAATTTGCCTTGGTGCTCCACCCACAAGTAACAACATAGAAACATATAGAAACATAGGTGCAGGAGTAGAGGCCATTCGGCCCTTTGAGCCTGCACCGCCATTCAATATGATCACGGCTGATCATCCAACTCTGTATCCCGTACCTGCCTTCTCTCCATACCCCCTGATCCCTTTAGCCACAAGGGCCACATCTAACTCCCTCTTAAATATAGCCAATGAACTGGCCTCAACTACCTTCTGTGGCAGAGAATTCCAGAGACTCATATAGAAACATAGAAATTAGGTGCAGGAGTAGAGGCCATTCGGCCCTTCGAGCCAGCATGCCCATTGACAATAGACTATAGACAATAGGTGCAGGAGTAGGCCATTCGGTCCTTCGAACCTGCACCGCCATTCAATATGATCATGGCTGATCATCCAACTTAGTATCCCGTACCTGCCTTCTCTCCATACCCTCTGATCCCCTTTAGCCACAAGGGCCACATCTAACTCCCTCTTAAATATTGCCAATGAACTGGCCTCAACTACCCTCTGTGGCAGAGAGTTCCAGAGACCCACCACTGTGTGTGACATGACATACGGTGACAGTCCCAGCCTCAACTACCTCCTCCGGCAGCTCGGTCCATACACCCACCACCATCCTCGGTGTGGAAAAGTTACCCCTCAGATTCCTATGAAGTCTTTTCCACCCTTGAATCTGTCTAAATGCTTCTTAAACTCCGAGTGTGGTCTCATGCTGTATATATACTGGGAGTGATGCACTTAGAATATGGCACTGATAATGTGTAATATTCATTCAATAATAGAACCATTTTTATATCACAATCACTATAACATATAGGTTCTACATCTTGGCAGGACAAATCAAAATAGGACGTCCATGGTAAATGGTAGGGAATTGAGGAATGCTGTGGAACAGAGGGATCTAGGAATAACTGTGCATAGTTCCCTGAAGGTGGAATCGCATGTAGATAGGGTGGTAAAGAAAGCTTTTGGTGTGCTGGCCTTTATAAATCAGAGCATTGAATATAGGAGTAGGGAAGTAATGTTAAAATTGTACAAGGCATTGGTGAGACCAATTCTGGAGTATGGTGTACAATTTTGGTCGCCTAATTATAGGAAGGATGTCGACAAAATAGAGAGAGTACAGAGGAGATTTACTAGAATGTTGCCTGGGTTCCAGCAACTAAGTTACAGAGAAAGGTTGAACAAGTTAGGTCTTTATTCTTTGGAGCGCAGAAGGTTAAGGGGGGACTTGATTGAGGTCTTTAAAATGATGAAAGGGATAGACTGAGTTGACGTGGATAAGCTTTTCCCATTGAGGGTGGGGAAGATTCAAACAAGAGGGCATGACATGAGAATTAAGGGACAGAAGTTTAGGGGTAACATGAGGGGGAACTTCTTTACTCAGAGAGTGGTGGCTGTGTGGAATGATCTTCCTGCAGAAGTGGTGGAGGCAGGATCGATTTTAACATTTAAAAGTAAAGTGGATAGGTATATGGACGGGAAGGGAATGGAGGGGTATGGTCTGAGTGCAGGTAGATGGGACTAGGGGAAAATAAATGGTCGGCACGGACTGGAAGGGCCGAGAAGGCCTGTTTCCGTGCTGTAATTGTTATATGGTTATAGTGTTGCCACACACAGTTATACAGAATCATCCAAATATATAGATTAAATGTATATTATATAGGATCAATTCCTCATAATACTAGTTAAAACCAGTAACACGGATGTGATATATATACATATATGTATGTACACACACACATATATATATATGTATATATGCGTGCGTGTGTGTCAGTGTGTCTAAATATGTATATGTGTGTGTGTGTGTATGTGTATATATATATATATATATATATATATATATAGAGAGAGCAAAAACAAACTGCTGCGGCAATTCAGTGGGTCCGGCAGTATCTGCGGAGGGCATAGAAACATAGAAAATAGGCGCAGGAGGAGGCCATTCGGCCCTTCGAGCCAGCACCGCCATTCATTGTGATCATGGCTGATCGTCCCCATGCCCGCCTTCTCCCCATATCCCGTGACTCCACCAGCCCCTAGAGCTCTATCTAACTCTCTCTTAAATCCATCCAGTGACTTGGCCTCCACTGCCCTCTGTGGCAGGGAATTCCACAAACTCACAACTCTCTGGGTGGAAACGTTTTTTCTCACCTCAGTCTTAAATGGCCTCCCCTTTATTCTAAGACTGTGGCCCCTGGTTCTGGACTCGCCCAACATTGGGAACATTTTTCCTGCATCTAGCTTGTCCAGTCCTTTTATAAATTTATATGTTTCTATAAGATCCCCCCCCCTCATCCTTCTAAACTCCAGTGAATACAAGCCTAGTCTTTTCAATCTTTCCTCATATGACAGTCCCGCCATCCCAGGGATCAATCTGGTGAACCTACGCTGCACTGCCTCAATCACAAGGATGTCCTTCCTCAAATTAGGGGACCAAAACTGTACACAATACTCCAGATGTGGTCTCACCAGAGCCCTGTACAACTGCAGAAGAACCTCTCTACTCCTGTACTGAAATCCTCTTGTTATGCCCCTAGAGCTCTATCTAACTCTCTCTTAAATCCATCCAGTGACTTGGCCTCCACTGCCCTCTGTGGCAGGGAATTCCACAAACTCACAACTCTCTGGGTGGAAACGTTTTTTGTACACCTCAGTGAAGGCACCCCTCAGCTCCCTTGTGTGGGAGACTTGGGGGGGGGGGGGGGGGGACGAGTCTTGGCTGCTTGGGAGGTTCAGTGCGGCCAACAAAATAGAGAGAGTACAGAGGAGATTTACTAGAATGTTGCCTGGGTTCCAGCACCTAAGTTACAGAGAAAGGTTGAACAAGTTAGGTCTTTAATCTCTGGAGCGCAGAAGGTTACACGGGGGACTTGTACTCGCTAGAATTTTGAAGATTGAGGGGGGATCTTATAGAAACGTACAAAATTCTTAAGTGACCTCCCCTTTATTCTAAGACTGTGTGGCCCCTGGTTCTGGACTCGCCCGACATTGGGAACATTTTTCCTGCATCTAGCTTGTCCAGTCCTTTTATAATTTTATATGTTTCTATAAGATTCATAGAAACATAGACAATAGGTGCAGGAGTAGAGGCCATTCGGCCCTTCGAGCCTGCACCGCCATTCAATGTGATCATGGCTGATCATCCAACTCAGTATCCCGTACCTGCCTTCTCTCCGTACCCCCTGATCCCTTTAGCCACAAGTGCCACATCTAACGCCCTCTTAAATATAGCCAATGAACTGGCCTCAACTACCTTCTGTGGCAGAGAATTCCAGAGACTCACCACTCTCTGTGTAAAGAATGTTTTCCTCATCTCGGTCCTAAAAGAATTCCCCCTTATCCTTAGACTGTGACCCCTTGTTCTGGACTCCCCCAACATCGGGAACAATCTTCCTGCATCTAGCCTGTCCAACCCCTTAAGAATTTTGTAAGTTTCTATAAGATCCCCCCTCAATCTTCTAAATTCCAGTGAGTACAAGCCGAGTCTATCCAGTCTTTCCTCATATGGAAGTCCTGCCATCCCAGGAATCAGTCTGGTGAACCTTCTCTGTACTCCCTCTATGGCAAGGATGTCTTTCCTCAGATTTGGAGACCAAAACTGTACGCAATACTCCAGGTGTGGCCTCACCAAATTCCCCCCTTATATGGACAGACAACGAGATGTGAAGACAGTTCGCAACTCTCCATAGATGCTGCCTGACCCGCTGAGTTCCTCCAGCACTTTGTGTGGTTTTTTTCTGGGGACTCCAGCGCCTGCAGTTCCTTACATTGACGCGCCTAAACGACCGCGTGCAGGGCTGCCACCGACTTCCCCGGCAACTGGCGGTCCGGCAACTCTTTTAACCCGGAGAAAGTTACGATGGCGCGCAGTTGAAGAGACGAGTATGGCTCAGAGATCAGCCCAGTATTTAGAAGCAGGCCCTTCGGCCCACCGAGTCCACGCCGGCCATCGCTCGCGTTCTGTCCCACCCACTGGGGACCAACGATCCTACAGCGGAGCAAGATAGACCGCTCGACGGGAAAGACGTAGTACGGTCATGGGCAGATTTCCGGCCCCATTTCCGTAACCGGCTTCCAGTCTCCGCACCAAAGATCACATCGTAGCGGAGCAAAGATACTAGTGCGGAGACGGAAGCCGGTTACGGAAACATCCTGGTAAAAATAAAAGTTCTTTGGTAAAAATCTTAGAAACAGAAATGTTTCGGGTCAGAATCCTCCTTCAGTCCCCGGCCCAAATCCGCACCTATTTCCTTCTCTCCAGAGATGCTGCCTGACCCGCTGAGTTACTCCAGCGTTTAGTGTGTCTATCTTGGAAACATAGAAAAATAGGTGCAGGAGTAGAGGCCATTCGGCCCTTCGAACCTGCACCGCCATTCAATATGATCATGGCTGATCATCCAACTCAGTATCCCGTACCTGCCTTCTCTCCATACCCCCTGATCCCTTTAGCCACAAGGGCCACATCTAGCTCCCTCTTAAATATAGCCAATGAACCGGCCTCAACTACCCTCTGTGGCAGAGAATTCCACAGACTCACCACTCTCTGTGTGAAAAATGTTTTTCTCATCTCAGTCCTAAAAGACTTCCCCCCTTATCCTTAAACTGTGACCCCCTTGTTCTGGACTCCCCCAACATCGGGAACAATCTTCCTGCATCTAGCCTGTCCAACCTCTTAAGAATTTTGTACGTTTTTATAAGATCCCCCCTCAATATTCAAAATTCTAGCGAGTACAAGTCCCCTCGTAACCTTCTGCGCTCCAAAGAATAAAGACCTAACTTGTTCAACCTTTCTCTGTAACTTAGGTGCTGGAACCCAGGCAACATTCTAGTAAATCTCCCCTGTACTCTCTCTATGAATGAATGGCGGTGCCGGCTCGAAGGGCCGAATGGCCTCCTCCTGCACCTATTTTCCAAGTGTGACCCCTGGTTCTGGACTCCCCCAACATCGGGAACATGTTTGCTGCCTCTAGCGTGTCCAAACCCTTAACAATCTTATATGTTTCAATAAGATTTTGTTGTCCGCACTGAACCTCCCAAGCAGCCAAAAATACAGTCTCTATGACTATGGGCGCTGTCTGTGCGGAGTTTGCACGTTCTCCCCGTGACGTTTCCTCCCACGACCCAAAGACGTGCGCGTTTGCGGGCTAATTGGTTTGGTATAAATGTCAAATTAAAGTCCTGTGTGTGTGTGTGTGTGTGTGTGTGTGTGTGTGTGTGTGTGTGTGTGTGTGTGTCTGTGTATGTGTGTGTGTCTGTCTGTCTGTGTGTGTGTGTGTGTGTGTGTGTTTCTGTGTGTGTGTGTGTGTGTGTGTGTGTGTGTGTGTGTGTGTGTGTGTGTGTGTTTCTCTGTGTGTGTGTGTGTGTGTGTGTGTGTGTGTGTGTGTGCGTGTGTGTGTGTGTGTGTGCGTGCGTGCGTGTGTGTGTGTGTGTGTGCGGCAGTGTTAACATGCGGGGATCGCTGGTCGGCACGGACTCTGTGGGCCGAAGGGCCTGTCTCCACAGTAAACCAAACCCTCTCCACTCTAGCCCTCTAGCTTTAGAATTCTCCACCCTAGGATATTATATTGTTGTATAACTTCATGAGAGGAATAGATCAGGTACAGTCTCTTGCCCAGAGTAGGGGAACCGAGGACCAGAGGACATGGGTTTAAGGGTGAATAGACAATAGGTGCAGGAGTAGGCCATTCGGCCCTTCCAGCCAGCACCGCCATTCAATGTGATCACGGCTGATCATCCCCAATCAGTACCCCGTTCCTGCCTTCTCCCCATATCCCCTGACTCCGCTATTTTTAAGAGCCCTATCTAGCTCTCTGTTGAAAGCATCCAGAGAACCGGCCTCCACCGCCCTCTGGGGCAGAGATTGAAAGATTGGAACCAGAGGGGCAACTTTTTTAAATTTTACACAAAGAATGGTGGGGGTAAGGAACGAGCTGCCGGAGGGGAAAGAAAAATGTGGACAGGTCTAGAGGGATATGGGCCAAATGCTGGTGGATAGAACCACAGACAATAGGTGCAGGAGTAGAGGCCATTCGGCCCTTCGAGCCTGCACCGCCATTCAATATGATCATGGCTGATCATCCAACTCAGTATCCGTACCTGCCTTCTCTCCATACCCCCTGATCCCTTTAGCCACAAGGGCCACATCTAACTCCCTCTTAAATATAGCCAATGAACTGGCCTCAACTACCTTCTGTGGCAGAGAATTCCACAGATTCACCACTCTCTGTGTGAAAAATGTTTTTCTCATCTCGTTCCTAAAAGACTTCCCCCTTATCCTTAAACTGTGACCCCTTGTCCTGGACTTCCCCAACATCGGGAACAATCTTCCTGCATCTAGCCTGTCCAACCCCTTAAGAATTTTGTAAGTTTCTATAAGATCCCCCCTCAATCTTCTAAATTCTAGTGAGTACAAGCCGAGTCTATCCAGTCTTTCTTCATAAGGAAGTCCTGACATCCCAGGAACAACATCGGGAACAATCTTCCTGCCTGTCCAACCCCTTAAGACTTTTGTACGTTTTTATAAGATCCCCCTCAATCTTCAAAATTCTAGCGAGTACAAGCCCCCCCCTTAACCTTCTGCGCTCCAAAGAATAAAGACCTAACTTGTTCAAACCTTTCTCTGTGACTTAGTTGCTGGAACCCAGGCAACATTCTAGTAAATCTCCCCTGTACTCTCTCGATGAATGAATGGCGGTGCCGGCTCGAAGGGCCGAATGGCCTCCTCCTGCACCTATTTTCCAAGTGTGACCCCTGGTTTTCTACGGGTGCTGTCTGTGCGGAGTTTGAACGTTCTCCCCGTGACTTTTCTCCGAGATTTTCAGTTTCTGGACTTCCCCAACGTCGGGAACAATCTTCCGGCCTCTCGCCTGTCCAACCCCTTTAAGAATGTTGTATGTTCCTCCATCCGCTTAAGAATTTAGTAAGTTTTGTAAGATAGGACTAGAGTAGATGGGGCATGTAGAGTTGGGCAGCATGGGCAAGTTGGGCCGAAAGGCCTGTTTCCTCACTGTGTGGCTAGGACTTCAGTAAAGGCCAGTGGCCAGCAAGATAACTAGTGTGGACGGCATCGGGCGATAGATTGTTTGGGGGGTGGGGGTGGGGGGGGGGGGGGGT